>JACTOM010000016.1:2355897-2480436 GCA_015832385.1 Elymnias hypermnestra
AAAAAAAAACAAAACACCCGACTGAGTTTGTTGTGGGCTCTTCTCGGATCGGGGCGCGAAGGAACCCTCGTAACTTTAGATTTTAAGTCGCTCTGGAGTATCATCATCAGACGTACAATTAGAATTAGAGTGTGGAAAAGAAAAGAAAAAAAATTTTGACGATTCAAAAGTGCTGTAATATGCCTACTTGAATAAAGATATTTTGATTTTTTATTTTTTTTTTAGAACGTATGCGTGGTAAGCATGTATGTTTATAACGTTTTCAAACAAAAACTACTGGACCGATTTCAATGTTTTTTACACCATTAGGAAGCTGCAACTTCACTGAGCAATATAGGCTATAATTCTTTCTCAAACAAAATAAGGATCCCTAAGAAAAATGCAATAATGTAACCCAAGGTGTGAAATAATTGGACACAAAAAATCTAACATCGCGTGCGCTGGGGAATCTATTTATGATAGAACAAAAAAATGTTCTACAATATTATAGTAGGTTTAAGGGCAAATTAAAATGTTATTTGTAAATATTTAAACTACCTAACCTTCAAACGAATTAGCATTAAAAAGCTACACTTTGTGATTGAATCAAGCGTTTCATCCGTAAAAATGTTACCCTCATGCGCCTAAAGAAGTTTCACTTCAAAAACACGAGTGCAGCGAACTTTCCATATACCACAAGTGTAAGATGTACGGAATCTGATCTTATCACGCATCTATTTATGTTTGTTGTGTCAATAGCGTTGTTTTCTTTGCGATAGACATCATAATGTTTAACTTTACAACGTGTAAACTATCTACGCATCTAATATGTTGATGTCCGGCGATATTAATACATTGTATCAATGATTATAACGCCTTGATACAAATTGGTACATATTCATGTTTATTAATAATGGAAATGAAAACGGCACCACCTTTGCAAGATGATCTTCTAATAAGGTTCCTTTTGAACATTGTTGAAATTGTAATTTGCAATGTTCAAGATATGACAAGGTTTAAGGCATTACTCTATACTGTTCGACCTTGACTAGAAGTTCTACTATTTTATATTAAAAATAATTGTGTGATAAGAGATCGTAGTCGCGTAAAAGAAGATTTAGTGACTAAAATTAAGAAACCTAAAGAGAATGAATGAAAGGATACTGACAAAAAGGATTTATGAGTCAAGAGTGAATGGGAAAGTTGGAAGGTGAAGACCAAGGCGAACGTTCGTGGACCAAATCCAGGACATTTTAAATGAGGGCCAGGTCAAGACTACTCTAAACCGACGAACTTGTATGAAAGGCTTCATGATAATGAAAGAAACGAAGGAGATATGCAAGGATCTTGGCAAGTGGGAGAACGTAGTCTCTGGCTACCTCTATCCGAATGAGGCATGATGCTATACATGTATGTAAGCCTTCAAAAATAATTTTATACCCATTGCGTAGTTATTTGTAGTTTAAGATGTTCACAAGTTCAGAGTCAAACAAACTGTAACAAATTCCAGAGAACTTATCATGTCGTAAATTTACGGTTTAAGGCTTTGGTATCTAATAAATTAAAGAAGTGTTTCATAGCAGAGTAGATTAATACATATTTCAACTCTAATAAGTCCGAACGGGACAATTTAATTAAAGCGCACTACATAACATCGTATTAATAAAGCTAATTTGAATTGGCGACACACATTATTAAAATATTCGAGAAAGCGCGCACAATAGTGGGAGAGTCCCACGGTTCATCTCGTCACCTACTTACATCTGGATCAGGGTCTTTGCTTATAAAAAATTGGAGAAACTGTGAATGAGCATGTTGGTTGGACAGTGAAACATGATCACATCTGGTTAAGTATGCTGAAAGTGACAAACTGTTATGTAAACTATTTAAAACGACTAACAGGAAAAATATACCAAGTGCAAAAATTTCAGTGGACTAGGAATTTTATAGTACATTTTTTTTACTTCTAGGGATATATTTTTCTATTTGAATCCTTTAATATTATATATGCGAAAGAAACTTTGTCGTGTTTTTACGCTAAAACTGAACCAATTTTACTGATATTTGTTACAGAGATAGTTTAGAACCTGAGAAAGGATATGGGCTACTTTTTAATGCGAAGAAGGCTTGCAAGGGATGAAAGTGTCCTTATTTTTATTTCTAGAAGCTTGAAACTTATTTATTAGACTGTTGATAAGATATAAATCAATGTTACATTTAAAGGTTTTAAAAGTTTTAGCCTGTAGGGTGTGTAATCTTTACTAGTATAAAGTAACAAAAAAAGGCTATTGTATAAAATTTCTACATGTATACGTATTTCAGGGAAATTTAACACAATAGACGATGGAAGTTAAATTTTAAAATTAATAACAAATCCTTAAGATTTTTTACAAATTCTTGTGTTAATCTGGAGTCTACGTAAAGATACTTCAAGTATATAATGGTTATTAATCCGTTGTGTAGGAGATACGAATAATTAGCGCATAAACTGTGAATCAAAAGTGTTTGAAACAATTTACATGATACATTAAATTAATGAAAAAATCATATCAAGCTTTTTTGGGACAAAAAATTGTATTGATGTTATACTGTAAATGTTATTGTATTTCGATTTATAATACGTCACAAATATCTTCATCAAATTTGTTTTTATTTCTAGTGACGAAACAGAAAAACGAATAAATACTTTATTGCCTATTACTTAAACGTCTAGTTTAAATATTGTGGTGGTATAATGAAGTACAAATGCAATTCGAATTTTAGACATTTCGATATAATGGTGGACTTTAACAAATTCAAATGAAATGAAATTTATTTGCATAAAATATGTCTATCACTGACTCATTGGTGTAGTGGTTAGTAAGTTCAACTACAGACATGAGGTCCTGGGTTCGAGTCCCGGGTCGGGCCAATTCAAAAATCAATATTCTATTAAGATATTCTCAATATTTACCCGAAATTGGGAAAAATTTGGCGGTGTGATCTACCCCCGTGCCTTGGAGAGCACGTTAAGCCGTCGGTCCTGCGCCTGATCTCTCTTCGATCGTGTCGAATCACCGCCACATTGGGCTATGACAGTGAATGAATAGAGAGTGCATTTGTGTACTATGCCTGCCAATCCAAAAGTGGAGCAGCGTGGTCGGTGCTCTAATAACCCTCTCTCATATGAGTGAGGAGGTCTGTGCCCAGCAGTGGTACGTTAATAGGCAGCTACTTACTTACTTTTTATGTCTATCACAGGTCATTTAATCGCAATTTTTTTTTAGATTAGAAAATGAAATATAAAATAAATTAATGAATTTCACAACATGTTAGATTATACAATAACAGAAAGTTTATTTCAAAAAATGTATGTTAGTTTAAACTTGCAGAAAAAACATCAGATGTCAGATTTACATAGACATCAATTTATTTATTTATTTAAAAAAGGGCACCAACAGGAGGTTATATCTTATAAAAGGTAATTTACAAATAAATCTTAAAGATAACAAGTTTCAGAATTAGAAGTAAACACGCTTATATAATAAAATTACGCTAACGGAATAAACATTTACAAAAAATGAAAAACAGAATTATGACTAAAACCACATCAACAACTAACTTCGACATTTAATAATTGCAAAGTAACTAAATAGAGACATAAAATAAAAAGGAAGATGAAGGATATGAAGAAGCTTTTTTTAAATTTGTTTTTAAATTTTGGCAGGCTATCGTCCATAATATCTATATCGATAACTTTGCTAATATTATTATGAGGTGTTAACATCCTTTTTATGGGTGCTGAATCACCCAGGTTCGTTTTGGTAACGGTGGGTTTGGTATCAATATTGTAATAGCACTTTTCGATCATCCAGGTAAACAGATAAACAATTGAATCATTGGTACAAATTAACTCGTAATTAGATGTTATAGGCATGGTAACATGTTTGCATCACACATGCACACACATACGCACGCACGCACACAACCACACATGCACGCACACACACACACACACACACACACGCACCACAGTCATATTACAACTAGTCTTGCTCATTTTATGTTTTTATTTAGTTTTAAAACTCTTAGTTTTACTTACGAAATATAACTGGTAAGTAAAACAATATATCCAGGAAGAGCGGTGTTTTCTGGTACAAGTATAGTCTTACTATACATAACAGAAGACACCAACTCATTATGTATTTACCTTGTAGAAGTTTTGAAAATAAATGAATTTTGATGTTTTTGAATGAATTTATAGGTACAGTAGATTGAACTACCTACTATCAGATATCAATTTGATTCTCTATAAATATTATTCACCATTTCATCAATGTATTACAACCTCTGACACAAAAGAATGGGAGTGAAATGTTAGATGAAATCGCTACACACATATCATTGCGGTCAGAAATAACTAAACCATCCGTAACTCATGAATAAAAATCGTCTTAAGACATTAAAATTTGAACGGAAACCCTAACATATGAGAGCAATTTGCTGTGTTCACCCCAACGCGATGGTGCGTAATCTTTCAATACTAGTGAACCT
The DNA here is from genome assembly GCA_015832385.1 of Elymnias hypermnestra. Taxonomy (NCBI): domain Eukaryota; kingdom Metazoa; phylum Arthropoda; class Insecta; order Lepidoptera; family Nymphalidae; genus Elymnias; species Elymnias hypermnestra. Next base: position 2,360,410 of record JACTOM010000016.1, read on the forward strand.
TATTTCCTTTAAAATAAGGTTGAAATTCTATTGCTCTCATATGCTCGTACCGTAGTGCGTAAGTCACGGGTGGCCGATCAACTAGTGCAAAGGTGAAAGAACAGAGTACGGTGAAACTACGAGTAAAAAGTTTATAGGTATCTTTCTAGGTTTATTAAGCTGTATACTATGATAATCATTTAATCATATACTTGGTTGCGCATTTGAAATACAAAGTTACAATGGAAACTATAATAAATAAAAGAAAAAAGAGTAATGAATAAGACTCATCGCTGTATAGGAATTTCTTCTAAAAAACGCTATTTTGTACTAACTTCCTAAATAATTTACATAGAAACATTTAAAGAGTTTACTTGAGCTTGCAATAGATGGCGCTGTACAATTTTTCGCAAAATATATTTCATTAGTCAATGAATATTAGCAAAAACGGTATTACAATCCACTACAAGTTTAGTAGGTCCTGAAGAAGTATAAAGTACGTCATGTAATGGCAAAATTTTTAAAATGCGACATATCTCGTTATACTTGGTAGCCATCGAATTATATGGCAACTAGCTATGCTCCTCGGTTTCACCCACGTACATAACGATTTCGTGGCAATGGAAAGTCTACTGTCGGACTTATTTTCTTAGATTGACAGTTTTAAATTTAAATATATCTTTTGAAGGCGATGGCCGACTTTATTACTTTAAAAAGTATTTTACAGGTATTGAAATGGCCTATAACAAAATAGGATAATAAATAAGGATTAATTATAAGACACAGAGGAGTGAATAATAAGGTTTGATTATTGTTCTTCAACTTATAGTGGCATAACTACAGTAGTTGGACATAAGGTATCACGGACTTATTAATACGCTCTATAATGGTGTAGAACATTTTCTTTTTAAAACTCCTTTGGCTTGCTAAATGTCCTTGACGAACAGTAAAAATCCATTCTCCATTTGTGTTTCAAACACACTTTTATTGGTATATATTTGATTGATGAAATATTGATTTAGTAATTTAATATGCAGAATTAATAATATTAGCCTTTTGCACTCCTCTATAGAAACTATAAGTACAAAGTTTTTGATTCATGTATAAAACATAATAATATCGATGTAAAATGGTTGAAGTACGAAAAATATAGCTTTTCTTAAAAACATGCCGTACGTACTGACTCTATTATTCGTTATTCTGATATTGTAAAACTTCGCACATCACGTAGTTATTGCAAAATTATCCTTTCACTCGCGTTTAAAATTCAGCCGACGCCCGGTTTATATGCTGGGTTCATCATATCATTATATCAGAGTGCACAACGGACAAATTGAAAATCTACATTTTTGTGTCCAAAAAGAATATGAGTTTTTGAAAATATTCTAAATTATTCTATACTTCTTTATCCGGTTTTGCTCGCCAGTGAAGTTGGGTTGGCTGTTGCCTTCTGAGAGGCTAAGGGAGCAAGAGGCTGGAGCCCTCTCTCGTCATCGGAGGAGGTTTGTCGACAGAAGTCGCATGTTTCCACTTCATGCTTCACACTATTGAGTGGTAGGTCCTCATAGTCGGTATCATCCGGGTCACTAGAGTGGATGCAACTAGGGAACCTCTAGTGATCTCACTCAAAGATGAGGAGGGATCCACTGGGTTTTAGTGGGTATTCGGTTATCAGTGAGTCCCACACTCCCGATTGGAAAAAGTCTTTCGTCGGTGTGCGTAAAGGCATTTCCTAGCGCAAAAAAAACGGTTTTAGCCGTGTAGATCAGGATTCCATTGGAATATGCGTATAATACGTCCTTTGTGAGCGTCTACGTTACGAATAGAATATATTTATATAATATAACTTTAGCGGGCTGCATAAAATTAACAATTCATTTAAGGGTAACTGTGTACGTTTCTATAATAAACTCCCACAAGACGTTCTAGAGACGTTAATTAATAATTTCAAAGTCTTTGTTAAAACAAAATTGATTAAAAAGTCTTACTATAATTTGTAAGATAACTTAGACGATAGATACGCGTGGGAGTAAAGAAATTGCTCTAATTTAAATTTTATTATATTAAAATAATAGGATATGATGATGGTAAAAAAATACAAAATACCCAACTGAGTTTATTGTGGGCTCTTCTCAGGACAAGGCGCGAAGGGACCCTCGTAACTTTGGATTCTTTAATACCATCATTTGTCGTACATTAGAATTAGTGTGTGGAAATAAATATGAGGATTCAAAAGTGCTATAATAGAAGGTACTGTACGTTCTACATTTAAGTATACGTAGGCAAGTCAGCTAGCAAACATATAGAGGAATAACGTTTGTTAGTTATTTACTAAAATAGTATGTTTATGTACAAAATGAAAATGAACACTTGACCGCCGCATCGCATTAGGTCGTTTTCATGAATAAAAACACTTTATTTAGGTTACCTCGAGTAATGCAATTGGGAAATATATTACCATATGTCATGATCCGACCTGATTGAATACTCCAAATCGAACAAGTGTAATGTAGTCTATTTCATGATTATATATATTTAACTATTAGTGATTATTTCTTTCAAAATAAAATGTTATAATGTTATTTCTGATCAATTATATTATTTAATGACAACATGATTCGTAGCCAGACCTCAGAATTACTCTCGAGATATGCAGGTTTCCTCACGATGTTTTCCTTCACCAAAAAGCTCAATGATAGAAATAATAATAAAGCTCGTCGTTTTTATAAAGATAAACAAAGTCATATTTGCCCAGGACTCGAATCAGAGAATTTTTGAAACAAGAATCCACGTAATTCACCTCTAAGCCATCATGACTTTTAAATACAGTGCAATCACCATAATTAGTGTCATTTTTCGCTCTAAAGATACCTCAAATTTAGAGACATGTATATTATAATGTTACTAACCAGTCGATGCACCCAAAATTTTAATGCATTTTTCTATCTAGCGAGTAATATTAAAACTTAATCAACTCCTACGTCATCTAGCATGGACTTCTTTAACCAATTCCATGAGCTTTCAATAGATGGCACTGTACATTTTTTTCGCAAAATATACTTAGTTGACGAATTAATATTTTAAAAAAGTGTATTAGTAGTATACAAGTTTAAACAATGTATTGGAACTTGAGTGAATGAATAAAAAATTATCCTATTGACGATTAAAATATTTAATATATGAGTCAAATATAGAAAATATGAGACAATTATAATACTAGCTGATCCGAGCAAATCCGTCTGCAACTGATAAGAGATACAGAGAAGAAACAAATATGATTACCATAAAACAGGATATAGTGAGCCAATTTTAAAAGACAGACTTACATAACTGAGGAGTTTTTTACAACTTTTACAAGATAACCATTCTGTCTTATAATGATATTTGCGAAGCTTTAAACGCTTACGCGTAAAACGCTGTGAAAGCTCTCAAAAGGAAAACAATTCCGATTTTGAAACATTCTTCATTGGTGCACTGTTCCTATTGGACTTATCGCGATGATATAGCCTTAAAGCCTTCTTTGGTATTAGGCCAATAGTTCCTGAGACTAGCGCGTTCAAGCAAACAAACTCTTCACTTTTAAAACTTTAGTATAGATTTAACGTGCGATATAGGTACTTATAATCAGCCCAACGCAGTGTGCAGCAGTTTTTGCGCAACGCACGTATTGTGCAGATGCATTGCAATAGCATGGGAACATACTTCTTTGGTGCATTGTCGTATTCGACCATTTGTTGATTGGACTTATGTGATTATTGCGACTTACGAAACGTAATTGTATTGTTGATTGTCAATGTTCCTAAGTTTAATGCAATAAGACCATAACGTGCACATTCAAATGCCATAAGCGATATTGAAAACTTTTTGCGTATAATGCCTATGCGATATTCTGTAATGTACGTATGTACTAAAATCAGAACTCAACCTGTTTAAGATTGTTTTCTGCATATACATATACATACATAGCACCACGCCTCATTCTCATAGGGGTAGGCAGAGACAACATCCTTCCACTTGCCACGATCCTTGCATATCTCCTTCGCTTCTTTCAATCTCATTAAACCTTTCATACAAGTTCGTCGGTTTAGAGTACTCTTGACCTGGCCGTTATTTAAAATGTCCTGGATTTGGTCCAGGAACGTTCGCCTCGGTCTTCCCCTTCCAACTTTCGCATTCACTCTTGACTCATAAATCCTTTTTGTCAGTCTCCTTTCATTCATTCTCTCTACATGCCCAAACCATCTAAGCATACCTTTCTCAATTTTAGTCACTACGTCTTCTTTTATACCACAACGTTCTCTTATCACACTATTTCTTACTCTGTCACTCAGTTTTAATCCACTCATGCTTCTCAACGCTCTCATCTCTACCGCATTTATTTTACGTTTGTGATTCTCATGCCATACCCAACTTTCACTACCATACATAAATGTTGGCACCAACACTCCAGCATGCACAGCCAGTCTAGCCCATTGAGACACCATCTGGCTATTCATAAAGGCGTGCAGAGCACCATTTTCCATATTCCCTGCATTCACTCTCCTTTCAATATCACTTTCGCCCAATAACCATAACAAAAGTTTGCTTTAGTGTGTGGTAAAAAGTGTTAGGTTAAATATTCTGAAAAAACCTGCCTCTATCCTTAACAATTTAAATCATATTAATAACAAAAACGCATTTATTTAGTTCCTCCTACAAGCTCATACTCTCCCTATATCCATTTTACTATAATAATTGTCAATGGTTAATAAAATACTTTTTTTATCCATTCGCTCAAGTTGATATACATTTTTAAAATTTGTGCGGGGTAATACTTGATTTTAATACAGTTTTCTTAATATTTTAATTGTATTTGCGAAAGATAATAGATCGCCATCTATTGAAAGCTCACGTAACAGGTTCAAAGGTCTTTAAAATCGCATCCTCTCTATGGCAATTAAAAAAAACAAATGATAACAAAATTGGGGAATAGAGTTTGGTGTTGTAGCTACATATCTAGCACCTTCATCCTAATTTCAAATACACCACTGGATATCTAAGGGATGAAAGAATCTATTAAGCTAAATAAGGAAGGTAACATATCACGCACGGTGAAGGGGGAAGGCCCATTACGAGACTTATTTACGTACAACAAATGGCCGTGCACAAAACACAAACACGCCTCATTTTTGAAGTGAAACTTCTTTAGGCGCATGAGGGTAAATTTTTTACTCGTGATTAGCGTCACGAAGATGTGTAGCGTTTTTTATGCTAATTCGTTTGAAGGTTTTAGTATTTACAAATAACATGTGGCATTTTAATTTGCCATTCGTCATTTAATAATTTAATATACTATCATTCATAAAAGATAAAATAGAAATATTTCATAAATTCTCTATTAAAAATTTTATATTCAAAAACAAAAATTTACTTAATAATTTGTAATATTGACAAAAATACGTGATATTTTTATTTACAATTCGTCATTTCGATTTCAATAAATTAGTTGTATTAATTTTCGACATTTCTAATATTTTAATGACAATTAAATTCATTAAATTCCTAACATATCTCCCTTTTTCCCTTCCTTTGAGTCTCGGAAATCAAAAGTTTTAGATTTGTATAAATAGAAACAAGGCTTAAAAATTAGTTTGCCAACGAAGTTTCACTTCTGACATGTAATGTACGCAGGCACTTTTAATTTTCTATCAAATAAAGGTAAGAAGTTCGTGTTAGATGATGTTGGAATTGATTTACTTTTTTATATTGTACATCGGGGGAACATCCAGAAGAAAAGGGTGGAATCATATTTAATTATATACGTGTGTGTATATGTTGATTTAATTATATTATTGAGGTCAAGTAGAACACTTTGCCCTTCTCATATTAAAAATGCTATAGTGATTAATTGTAATAATGTAGCTAAGTGTCTAATTAACCTGGATCTCATCCTAATTCGTATTACAGCATGACCTCTAGAATTTAGAAAGGTAAGCAAGAAAACGGCCCATATGGGTGCCAACGGGCATTGTCTGGGAAAAATATACTAAGACATACATAAATGAGTTATCAGATTTTCACACGGCTTTGCAACTGTATTGTATACAGGTTGGTATTTTTTATGATTGTAATTTTAAGATATTTAAATTTGAACAGAAGCGTTCACTTTTCGTATCCGTTATGTTTTATTTTGATTAAGAGATAACGTATGATAATTTGCATTTAAAGTTAAATTAACGTAATAAATTTATTTTCAAATTTTAAATTTTCAAGATTTTACGTCGTCATTGTATTTTCCAACGCTGCTTGAATATTTTATAAAATTTTAACTTGACAAAAATATCATGACTATACACTTATTTCACAACACACCTGTTTAGTGCCACTTGTTAGTGCGAGTAACATTAGTTTTAATAACTATACAATACATTTATTGTAAAGTTATACCGGTAAATTACTAGATAAACACATATTCTCATTGAATAAAATATATAATTTAATTTTGACGTGAATACGTCTTTAAAAAACTGCCTCATTCGTTGAGTGCTTAGCATATTCGACTACAGACATGAGGTCGTGGGTTCCAGTCCCGGGTCGGGCCAATTCGAAATCGATATTGAGTTTTCTATTAAGATTTTCTCAAAATTTGGCCGAAGTTGGGAAAAAATTGGCGGTGTAATCAACCCCCGTGCCTCGGAGAGCACGTTAAGTCGACGGTCCTGTCCCTGATCTCTCTCTGGTCGTGTTGAATGACCGTCACGTCTGACTATGAGGGTGAAGCAACAGAGAGTGCTCTCTGTTCCTTCATTCTTATATACCAATCCCCAGTGGAGCAGCGTGGTGGGTCTATGCTCTAAAAATCATCGCTCATATGAGTGAGGGGGCTATTGCCCAGCAGTGGGGCGTTAATAGGCTACTACTTATTTACTTACATCTTTAAAATCAGATCCATGGGAAGGCAATTCAAAAAAACTATAACAAAATACACGTATATTGTATTCATACGTATAGGTTTGTTCAACGCGTACGTATATTGTATACTATGTCATTTCGCGACGTTTGATTTTTATCAATTACCCACACACACTTTGGTAAAATATTTTTACTTAAATTGGACAGGAATTAATTGATTAAAATTATAAACATCCTGTAGAACCGAATCTTCAGTAAGGTAATTAATACATTCGCAACACCGTTGAGCCATTGCTCTAGAAGCCTTGGTGTTACTTAACACCAGGATTGTTGGCGTAATAACCTTCGAAATGAAGTTGTATTAATTTTGGCGTCCTCGCTAACCGACAATGTGATCATTACGACCATGGGATTTCTTGTACCAAGACTGAAGCAAAATGTCTATGTTTCAAATACCGATATAAAGTCCGACTTTGAGAAATTATGTTTCCTTACTACAAATTGTTAGGAGATCACGCTGTGCCGGGGCGTTCTTGAATCAGTTCGTTGACCAATGCTTGCGAAGATCAGCTGATTATGATTTTGTGTTTCATTACTGGTTAAGCTTTTATAATAATAATAATAATAATAGCCTTTTATTCAAACACTAAATCCATTTTTTTTTAATATACAAGCCGAACATAATATTTTGCTACGTGTCTGTTTGCCCAATCTTGGCAAAGGCCTCTTCCAACTTCTTCCAATTCTGTCTATCCCTTGCTAGTCTTGACCACGTTCCTCCACCCACTGCTTTCAGATCGTCTTCCCATCTAAGATATGGTCTGCCTCGATTGCGTGTTCCATATTTTGGGTACCAGTACCATAAAACTGTTTGGCTCCATTTATTTGCTCCTCGTGCTATATGTCCTGACCATCTCCATTTTTGTTTTCTTATGGTGTAAGTAACGTTTTCAATTTTGGTTTTTTTCTGATTAATGCGCTCCTCAGTCTTTCTAGCTTCCTTACGCTATGCTTTAGTAATGTATATTTTATGAAATAATGCTAGTTTTATTAAACAATGATTTTTTTTCTTTATCGATTTTTTTCGCCCCATCATTAAAGTGCTAATGACAATTAGTACCGTCGTCTATCTTCGTTTTCGGAAACGATCTGTTAACACCTTGTATATAGATTTGTATGGATGAGACCAAAAAAAAAAAACTTTTACCAAATACCAGTGTTGCTCTTGTTAAGAAGTTTACTTTATATTTACTTACTCTTGGTGTACGAGTATACTATAGTTATGGTAATTTGTAGATAATAAAAAAGCCTGCTTGAAATCACTATGTACACGTGGAGGAAGTCATTTTTTGGATTACATTATATACTAGCTAATCCGCGCAACTGTGCAGACAACACGAAAACGTAAAGTAAAAGAGACGTATACAGTCGTGGATTTTTTTTTTGAACTTTTAAAGCAGATCAAGACAAGGAGTGAATCTCCCGATTTTTAAACCTTCTTAATTGGTGCACGGCACTCATTTATCTTATGGCGACGAAGTATTGCCTATAGCCTTCCTTTTTAAATGGGCTATCTAGCACTGAAATAATTTTTAAAATCGGTCTAGTAGTTCCTAAGATTACGGCAATCAAACGAACTCATCAGCTTTAAATATAGATAAGCCTGGATCAGTAAGTAGAAAACTAGGAAAACACAATTTTCTAAATTTATCATGCTTTCCTAAATTTATCTATTTATCTTGGTAAATCAAACCTGCAACCTTTTACAAAGCGAAGCGAAAAAATGCCAGCAGTCTGCCGCCATTCGAGTCGAAAAGGATTTGACACCTTTTAATGTTTCTTTGTTATTAATCTTTCCTTTCCTTTCCTAAAAGAATAATCATTCTTTACTTTTGAAAGGCGTGACGTAGTGACACACCGGACCATATAAATGGTCAAAAAGCTCAGTTTCCACAGTTTTTGCTATATCCTCGTGGAGGCGCGCGGCGCATACTAAGCGCGCACCTGATGCAACTTCCGCCCCGACAACTTTACGCGTTACTGTATTTTGGATGTAATAAAGCAGAATATTATAGAATTTGACGAATAAACTAAACTAAAAAAATAAAATAAAGGGGCGTGCGTACGAAGCACACATATCAGAAGTGAAACTTCTATAGCAAATAAATTTTTACGGCTTGTTTATATTTATACAAATCTAAAACTTTAGATTTCCGAAACTTAATGAGTTTAATTATCATTAAAATATTAAAGGTGTTTAAAATTAATACTAATAATTTATTGAAATCTCAAATGACGAATTGTTAATAAAAATGCTATGTGTTTTTCTGTCAATATTAGAAATTATTAATTAATTTAAAATTTAGACAAGAGAAAATTGTGTATTAAATTATTAAATGACGAGTGGCAAATTAAAATGCCACATGTTATTAGTAAATGTTAAAACTACCTAACCTTCAAACGAATTAGCATTAAACACGCTGCACATCTTCGTGACGCTAAATATAATAATCACGTGATTTATCAAAACTATACAAATAATTAGGAACTTTTATATAAGTACAACTGAGTAGTCTGTCTGAGAGTAAATTATAAAAAACTGTACATACCGACCTACTTTATTCTATCACTGTGGAATAAATTTAAACAATAACTTCAATCTATGCCTCTTCCTGACTTACACTATCGAAGTTTAAATGGTTCACTTTAAAAAAAAACATTCACTATTCTCACTACGCATTTGCTTACTTATTGCTTATACAACTATCTGATAAGGGAATGATTTTTTCGCCAAAGCGGCCTATATATACTCTAGAAATGCGGCTGGCAATCGTTAACTAGTCAACAAGTAAGCGCTACGCGTGTCTTTATTTATCCATATTTATTTACCCTATTCTCTCTTTCTCTAAAATTATACAATACGACAAGTTCTATTACATTAACAAATATAAACAAGACTATTTTATATGAAAAAACTAGCTGTGAGATAAACTATATAAAGGGAGAAAGTCGCTAACACGTTATTACCAAAAACTTAATATTAATTTATTAGTACTATTCGTATTTATTCTTAAGGTTAACAATCAAAGGTAGCTTTTATGTAAAAAAATAAAGCGCAACTTTAAATAACGTCAACTTGCCGTGAATAAACCATACTCATTCTAGATAGCAATCAACGTTAACTAACTACTAAGCATTAGATTTTGCTCCACAGTTATTACTTTAAGCACCGTTAATATCATGTCTATGAATTACCAAGTTAATGTACAACAATTACTTTGAATATGATCCTTATTTTCAATAGTGTAAGGTATACTATAAGTGTAAATGTATGGTGGTGGTTTTCTACACATTGTGTCTTGTATGGTGAAAACGTATTCCCACGAAAAAAGGAAAACTGTTCGTAGAGGTGTGTTGAAATGTCTTGCAACACAAGTTGATTGTGGAGAGTGGAATATGGAAGGTCATTCTTGTTAATTATAATCAAAGTTATCAGCATTATAAGAAAACCTACATAATATACTGAAAATAACTCAAAGCTTTTTTGGTATTTCTCGAACTATTATTGAACCCATGATGATACCCATGAGATTGGGTACCTAAATGGGTAACATTGGTAACAAGGATAATAACAAAAAAATTCTATGTTATTTTATGCGATTTATATTTTCATTAAATTAAAGCACATGCTACAGATACGTAACTTTATAATTATTGCACGTCAAGTGAGATTCAAATGCTAGTGTAATTATACAAAAAACAGTGTCTAAGAATCATTTCACAGTTATGTGAAGCCCATGTCTTGTTTTAGTACGTTATTAAAAAACGATAAGGGTTCTTTAAGTTTTTTTGTTAAATCTTTGGAAGGCTGGCCGAAATCGACGGGTCTGTCACAAATATGTAAAACAACTACAATATCCCCGATATCGTTTACTAACTTTAAAATGCCATTTTAATAAACCTGATGACAACAACAATTTTACATAGAGAAATATTTTGATGATTTGATTTTAAATAACTCACATAATTGGTAATGTAAGTAATGCACCGAATGTACTACACAAAAAGGCAATATCTTATCATAATAAGGTAAAAATGAAATAAAAGCAGTCTAAATACCAAGTGAAGCCTTCGAAACACGCACCGAGATACCACAAACACATATAATAAGTCCAGTTCTCGAGGCGCATTACAATTTCAGATTTTATTAAGGAATGAAGCAAAAACTTTAAGTTGATTTTCTTCCGCAGATAAAGACGTCAAAAACCGATCGGGCACGTGGTTCTCATATTAATGAGTTTAAAAGTTTGAGCATTTCTAAATTTCGGCTCCTTAAAAGCTAAGGCTGCAGCCATAAAAACATGACCTTGGCTTTTATGGTATTGGTGGATAGGAATAAAAATAAAATACGTAGAAATTTGAAATTTGCTCCATATTTAAAACAGGTAGACAATTAATGGCTATCAGCGCTTACAAAGGACATGAAAACATATAATTTAGACTCCAGAATGTTTTCTTGCGACGATGTTCTGGATGCCTGTTTAATTATATGAATTGCGTGTTAAAAGTGTGCCTTCAAAGAAAGTTTAATTGTATGAATATAGCACGCGTCATTAATTAGTTTTAATTTGTGTATTTCAATTGCTTTGTTGATTGCAATTTTGTCTTATTTTAGATGTTACGATAAGAAAACAGGTAGCATTTTACTTGATACCTGGAATCGTAAAATTAAGCTCGATATTAGTTCTACGTTATTATTTTTTAAATAAACTAGACAATTCAATACATTTAAATGAGACAATTCAATAATTTATATTATGAAAAGTAAAGATACGACAGCAGTGAAAACCATCACATCTCCCAATTTAGACAGTTTAAGTATAGAATCATAAATTATTTACATTTGTATCAAAGTCTTAGCAATTTCATCATTGAAATATTCCCTCAAAAGTATACACTTTACATTGTAATAATCACGTAAAGTAATCGATAATTTCCTTGTAATTTTCCATATATATGTCATACGTTAATCAATCCTGTGTTTGTAAGTGAATCGTTCTTAAATATGTAACTTATGTTTTAAAATTACCGGCTATTTAGTTTTTTAAATTGTCTTAACCAATATAAACATTATTTTCTCCAATCCAATATGAACGGAGTAGAATTTTTTTTTTTAAATTCAGTTTGTCTCGCGGTCAAATGTACTTATAAACATTATTATCATTTAAAAGTTAAATACAACATATTCTCTTGGTCGTAAAAATGTGCTTGGCAAAATTTCTATAATATATCGAATACAGAATATGTATTAATCTTTTCTTGTAAGTTGTAAGAAATAAATGAGGAAAAACTTGAACACGCCATGTTTTTGCGTTTCAGACTTTGTAATTAATGCAGTGACGTGTTTACGCAAAAACTTATTTATGGTGGAAAAATAATTACTTCGTTGTGTTGTTTTTACTGCAGACTGGTTTTACTCGCTTATGATCTCTTTAGAATCATTTCATGTAAATTTTTCAACAACTTTTAAACTTTTTGCTGGGTAAATTGACGCGGAGTATTCAAGAAGGGATGAAATTTTTCATAATTCGTTCCTAGTTCCCTGTTTAACCCAGTGGATATAGTTTTCCCTGTTTCAACTTGTAAGTTTTCCGGGACGTTTTTCAATTACAATTTGAATTATTATTCTACCAGAGAGATCTATCAGAGAGATTTAACTCGTAAGTATAACAAATGACACCGGGTACAGTATATTCTAAACCAATTTATTACTCTATAAATTATATAGCCACTTGTTAAGCTTTGTAGGAAGTTTAAGATTTCATAATTGTTTAGCTTAGCTAAAACTTACCTGGACATGTCTCAAGAATGTCCAGTTAAATTTTTACTGCCTCGCTGGTGTGTGAAATCTCCAGGTGGATTAAAATTCCATTTTCTAACTTGTTTAAATCTTAACTGATGTAAGGCTTTAGCCGTGTCTAATTACAATATTATTCTCTCCAATGATTTCTTTAATATAACCAACAGAAGACAGGTTTAGACGCCATAAACCAAGTCCAATTTTATATTTTTAATTTTGCTCTATAATAATTTTGAAGTTGTAAAAACCTCACAGCCAGAATACAATGCTTATCTACAATTTATTTTATAACGTAACAGAGTCTGTGATAATAAATATAATTACGTACTAAACCTTCATTATAATGATAGAATTAGCAACACCAACTTATAATAATTATATTATGCGTTTCTTGAGTTAATACAATTTTACGCGTTATTTAAAGCGTAAATTCTATATTTTATTCGGACATACAATAAATAAAATATATAAATCTATTCTTAATGTTTTTTCTACAATGCAGTAGTTTGCTCTTTTCTAGTCAAATGCTTCTCAATTTAATAGCATAACTAGTTGTATTCATAATATAATATTAACAGACAAACAAGCAGGCAGTATACACAATGACCTAAGTAAAAGTAAAGTAAGTAGCAGCCCTTTAACGCCCCACTGCTGGGCACAGGCCTCCTCACCCCGAGGAGCGAAGGTTTTTAGAGCATAGACCCACCACGCTGCTCCACTGCGGATTGGCAGGCATAGTACACAAGTGCACTCTCTATTCCTTCACTCTCATAGTCCGATGTGACGGGAATCCGACACGACCGGCGAGAGATCAGGCGCAGGACCGACGGCTTAACGTGCTCTCCGAGGCACGGGGGTGGATCACACCGCCAACTTCCCAACTTCGGGCAAATATTAAGAAAATCTTAACAGAAAACTCAATATTGATTTTTCAATTGGCCCGGCCTGGGATTTGAAACCAGGACCTCATGTCTGGAGTCAAACATGCTAACCACTAGACCAATGAGGCACAATGACTTGATGTATTGTTAAATGATGTCCTATATGTGGTATAATTCATTTGGTGTTACATACTACACCAGATAGATAAACATCTAAGCATGTTAGTCCAGGTTTGGAGCTAATAATCCCACATAACAAACTATTTGTCTAATAGGTGTGTCTATTACATTCGGCTACCAATTTTACATTTAAGTGTTCAAGTCAGAAGTGAAAAGAGCTGAAGAAGAACTTTTTAAAGTCTTGTTTGATAGAGATGAAGATAGCTATGTTAACATGATGGGTTACTAAAAACGTTATGGATTGCCCTCTTGCTGTAGTTAACTAAGTCACACAATAGCTTACCACAGATTTAGCATTATAGTGCCAGTTACTGAAAGGCAGTACTTCCTTGTTAGATCCACATCAATTCGCTACAGCCATTGATTGGCAATTGGGATCTACCACTGTTTGCAGTTAGACCAAAACTCTTATAACAGTCTTCCAGAGTAGGGAACTCTAAGGAGGGTAATTATCTTTATAGATGAAACTGCAGAATAGATTTGCCAAATTCACAATTTTGCATCATTAAATTTATACTAATTATTTATTTACGAAATTGTATAAATTGGTCACCATATTAACGTCATTATAACCTTCTTCTTCATTATAACCTTCTTCTTCTTGTATTATCTGAAATTCGAACTAAAGTTCGGGTTTCAGATAATACAATAAATCGAAGTTTTGGCATTTATCGAAAAAGATATAAAAGTACCGTTTAAACAGATATATAAATATATTCAATTCACGCATATCCACAGAGTTATCCGGAGTCCATTAAAAACGATTTAATACGTCTCAATTATTCCATTAATTGGTTAATTGTTAATCAATCTGGTGTTCCTGGTACCGTCAAAACTTGTTCCTTTTTGTTCGAGGTAAGGTTGACCTCACTGAAACTTTTCCTCGGACAGATCCCGAAATTTATAAACGTCTGGAAGATTTATTTATTTGATTAGGACCGCAAATATTAAATCGGTCCTATATTATTTTTAAGTAGTAATACCATACATTGATATGATTTAAAATAAAACTTTCGTAGCGTTATCTACGAATAAATAAGTAAGTAAGGCAAATAAGTTTATACATACTAAAATGTGACTATTTTCATGGAATCAATTACTTCAAAATATCAAATTTATTACTGCCTCATTGGTCTAGTGGTTAGCATGTTCGACTACAGACATGAGGTCCTGGGTTCGAGTCCCGGTTCAGGCCAATTCAAAAATCGATATTGAGTTTTCTATTAAGGTTTTCTCAATATTTTCCCGAAGTTGAGAAAAAATTGGCGGTGTAATCCACCCGCGTGCCTCGGAGATCACGTTAAGCCGTCGGTCCTGCGCTTGATCTCTCTCTGATCGTGTCGGATTGCCGTCATGTTGGATTATGAGAGTGAAGGAATAAAGAGTACACTTGTTAACTATGCCGCAGTGGAACAGCGTGGTGGGTCTATGCTCTAAAAACCCTCTCTCCTATGAGTGAGGAGGCCTTTGCCCAGCAGTGGGACATTAATGGGCTGCTACTTACCTTACTTACCTTTAAGAAAATTATAAGAAACTAGTTATTCTCTAAAGTGTCATCTGTGGAATTCTGGCGAATGCGAGAAACTGTTAGAAAAGGCGTCACATGCTAAATTTCAAATTGATCGGGCGCAAAGTTTTTTGAGATTTTGTGATGAGTAAGCAGTGGTCTAAAAATATCTTGACTTCACTGCACTTCTCACGATACCACATTGGAGCTCTTTGCTTGTTGGTTTCCAAGTCTATAATGGGCTTTAGTAGAAACATTTTGGTGTTTTATATATTTATGCATATTGCATGAAAACTAATGGAACACTGGAATCTAAAGGTACTATTCTTCCAAATTATCTCTCAGCATTGTAGAATGCATCATCATTTCAGGCAACATTGAAGTCAAGCGTTAATCTGCTAAATGTTTTGTATACAATTCACCAAATTTAATGTCCTGATTTGGTAAACGTAATGATGGCACCTCTATATAAATCCAATAATTACTTTTTATCGGCCAAATCCGTCAAGTTAAATGAATATTTCGTCACTGATTACAGGTTGGCATCACATTGTTAGTATCATGATTTAAATAAGCATAATTGATTGTATTGAGATGTCGTGACATTTACGTTGGATATTGACTTTGAAATCGCTGATTAGTTGTCCAACAAAAGAACTGCTTTGTAATATCTTTAGCGTTAAAGAAGGAGGGAGGAGTAAATAAGTATTTAAGTTGATAAGGATTAATACTGTATCCGTCTGCAAACTTTCTAATTATCACATTTTCTTAGAAGATTAAATGGGTGGCAAACATTTTTCTTTTAATGGTACCATCGCGAGTTTTTTTTTCAGCGTACATTTTCAGAGTTTTCTAACAATTAGGTTTATATTTCAGTATATTTACTCAAAACCTCGACAAATTATATAACTAAACCTTCCTCATGAATCACTCTAACTATCACAGAAAGATGCATAATAATCCGTTACACAGAAACAGAAAGACTGAGAGATAAACGCAGCGAAGTTTGCTTTATAATATGTAAGGATATAGCAAACACAACTACAACGCACAATTTTTTTCTAAAAGCGAATCATGAAATCATAGAAAATATACAAATCTTTGATCTTAAAATCATCAAGCAAAAGGAAAAACCTTTAAACCACGCCTAAAAGACGATGTACAATTTGTCACATTTCCGATTATTTATTAATTCAATAAAAAAAACATTCTCAACAAACAGCATTGTGGCAGCATTGGAGCAACATTGTGGTTCTATGGTCTAAACCCCTTTTTCCTATGAATAAGGAGGTCTGTGCCCAGCAGTGGGACATTAATAGGCTGTTACTTACCTCACCTTTATATGTAAAATACAGGCTGAGTGTGAACTAAAAGATAGAAACAAAAATAGGCGTTTGTAATTAAATTTATGTTATTTCAACGTCATTCAATATAAACTTGATTTCGTAATAAATAAACAATTAACTTGTGCCATCTTGTCACTTCTTTTCTCTTAATATTTATGGAGGCTTTTTAAAATTATATAACGAAATATGAACTGGGGCTCGGTCTTAAAGATTTGTTTTTATTGACTTTTGCAAAAACACAACGCATTCGCAGCTTAAAATCCAAACAAATCTCGATCCTCTCGCAACTGAATCGACCGGATCTTGCCTCAGCCTCATTAAAGATTCTAGGTCGTTGCAATCGCTAATTAGCTGAGATAAATACTGTATTAATTGTGTACGCCATTGGAGCGCGTATCGCGCCATCTCTGCGTTTTGTTTTCGCTTCACTTGTACTTGGCGGAGGTTTTTTAAATGCCTGTAAAGCAATGTACTCCATAGCACTGACGCAAAAATAAAAACATAGCTTTGACAAATATAAAAAGTTTTAAAGGGTTTTGTTAACACGTCAAACCCATCGTAACATCCCCTAAATAATAATTCACTGATAACTCACAGCCATTGATTTTAAAAAAAGTATTACTATTTCTGAGGTTGGACTTCTAACTCTCAGAAGAAGTTACAAATATGTCTCATAATAAATTTAAATCTTTTATTAAAAGAAAGCTAATAGAGAAATCATTCCATAATTTGAAGGGCTACTTAGAAGACAAAAAGGGTGGGAGTAAATGAATTGCTTTGTATATATCTTGATATGATGTAATGATGATGATAATAAAACGTACACCCGACTGAGTTTGTTGTGGGTTCTTCTCAGATCAGGGCGAGAAGGAACCCTCGCAATTTTAGATTATAAGTCGTTCGTTAATGTTGTTACCAGTCGTACATTTAAATAACATATGAAAAACGATATTTAATGATTCAAAAGTGCTGGAAAAGCCTATTTGAACAAATATATTTAGGTTGTGACTTTGACTAACCAATACTTTTCCGAATTCATAAAAAATGTTTTGATATCGTCCAATGGCATATAAAAATCCTATAAAGATATTAACAAATTTTTGAAAATATCGTATAATTTTTATCTCAAATTGACGTATAACACGCAACGAATAAAATAATAGCACACGTGTAAGGAACGCACGTACAGTAAAATGTAGGATCTAATTTACTATACCTTCTAGTAGATACCTTAAAAAGTTGAATTACCTGAAAAGAAAATGTCATAATTAGCGACTTCCAAACACACATACGTATACCATTAATACTATAAAGTGACGTAGTATTTAACTCTTGATACTGAACTCTTTTTTTATATCTGATAGGTTAGTCCTTAACCATGATCATACCTGACATTAAGTGATGATACAGTTATCGAGGCGCGCTAATCTGGTAAGAGGCAATTTACCTGTTATAGTTTCTACACAGCATCGTAACAAAACACAAACGCTGATGGTAAGTCTTTGTTGGTAGGGTGGTAACTAGCCGCGGTTAAAGCCTTCTATTAGTCCATATTCAGACAAACTAGAAAATCCTGAATTCTACCTATCGTGGATCTGAACCGGGATTAGCAAAGCGAGCACCACTGCGTCAGAGAGACCGTCAAATTTATCAAGTAGTCTAAACTAATATTGTAAAGAGGAAACATTTGTGTTTTCATATGAATGTGTGTATGTATGTTTGTTATATTTTCACACAAAATCTTCTGGACCGATTTCAAAATTTTTTGCACCATTAGAAAAATGCATTTTCACAGAGTTACATAGGCTATAAAAAAATAGGGTTCCCTAATAAATATGCAATAATGTAACCCAAGGTGTGAAACAAAAAATGTGTTATCGCGTTCGTTGCTGAGACTATTGATGGTAGGACAAAAAAATGTTCTACAATATCATAGAATGTATTAATATATCATATCTTTAAAAAAGTACACGAGACCATATGTCCAACTACTGTAGTTATACCTCTATAACTACTTTTCTACATTTTAAAAGTTAATAAAAGTGGCGACAATAACCAAACCATATTATTCATATCTGTATTAATCCTTATTATATTAAATGATATTATATTAAAGACAGTTTACTTACAATGTGAAATACAAAAGTGATTAAAATTGAGAAATGTCAATCTAAAGAAAATAATGTACCCCAAGTCGAACTCCATTGTCAAATGTTGTGTAAAGGGAAGTTCTGAGACAATATAGTATTACAAATAAATCTCTTCTTTAATTATAAAAAAAAGTTTTGTACTTTAAATTTTTGGTTTTAATCCTTAATAATTTATTATAATCAAACTATAAACTTTTTGCTTGGCCACAAGTATACGCAGATCAGGTAGTACGAATTTAGAAAATGCAATTTTCTAAACTCCTAGCATTACGCCAGTCAAGCGTCCAGAATGAGGAAGAAGCTGTCCTTTACGTCCCACATTGGGAACAGGCTTTCTCACTCTCTTGAAATCGTGGGTCTATGCTTTAAAACCCCTAACTTCTTTGAGTGAGATGGCCAGTGCCCAGCAGTGGGACGTTAAGGGGGCTACCACTTACCTTTACTACATTATCCTACGTAATGAAATTCATATAAATAATGCAATATAAATGCTAGCGAAGTATTAAAATTAAAAGGGCGTGCGTTCAAAGTGCACATGTCAGAAGTGAAACTTCTTTAGCAAACAAATTTTTAAGTCTTGATTATATTTATACAAATTTAAAACTTTAGATATCAGAGACTCACAGGAAAGGAAAAAGGAATATATGTTTAGAATTTAATTGTCAATAAAATATTAAATTAATACAAATAATTTATTGAAATCTCAGATGACGAATTGTTAATTGTTTCTTGTCAATATTGAAAATTATTAATTAAATATTTTATGAAAAACAGTATTTTAAATTATGAAATGATGAGTAGCAAATTAAAATGCCATGTTATTTTTATTTCTAAATATTAAAACTACCTAAACTTCTATCGAATTAGCATAAAAAAGGTGCACATCTTCGTAACGCTAATTACGCGTTAATAATTTTACCCTCATGCACTTAAAGAAGTTTCACTTCAAAAATTACTGAGTTACGGCAATTGTAAAAAAAGTTACTCCAATCGTATGCAGTTAGTCCAACTCCTTTGCATTACATGCATGAGGCTGATATCCATGTGATGCCTTTTTTTAGAATTGTGTTTAGCTATTAGCTCTATTGGCGTTTACAGCGTAACCGGAAAGAAGGATGGGCTCTTATGGAGGTCGTCACTTATCGAGTACGAGCCCTGAAAAGGGCTCGCTCCCAAGGGAAATTCCGCTCCAAAGGTTTCCTGCGATACCGAAACTGATTAAGAGCGTCTCCAGGAGCGTTAGTGGAGTCCATGTCCACGTGACGTCAGAAGTCGAGGACCTCGACTCCACCGGCGGGGAAGGGTTGTAACGTTTGTGTTCGATTCAGATTCCACCTGATAAAGAAGATTGTCGATTGTTGTCGAGTCATCGAGCGTTTTGAAATGTCTGTTTATCGTGGGAAGTTCTAAGTCCCTATGCAAATCGATGTTTTGGACGTACCAGGGGCATCCTGTAGCCATACTCATGAATCTATTTTAGAGCGTCTGCAAACGGGCACGTATGCAAAAATGACGCTGGCGTAAGATATGATGGGGCGGATGTAAGTTTTGTAGAGTGTCACCTTGTGGCGAAATGACATTTTACTCTACTTGCAGATCAGAGAGTATAATCTACTTAGAACAAACGCTGCTCTGCCACGAACTTCGCATATGAGCTTGTTAAAGTAGTGATGCCTTTAAAACAATATCCTAAGGTAAACAGAAAGTTATCGAGGTCGATTCGGATGCGTAGATCCGAATGCAAATTCAAAATTCGAACCGTGCCGAAACGCACCAGCGCCTCTCGGCCGATTGCGTAAACGGAACGGATATTGCCCGCCATTGGTTCGTTTGGATTTTGCCGGGTAACTGGCCACTTCCGGCCGACGCTTTGTTTCTTCTCAGTTGGGCAACCGGATTGGGCGGTTTGTTGAGGTGATAATTTATTACAACTGCTTTCAATTAATCTCAATAAATTCATGATTTTTTGTAACAAAAAAACATTATAATGAGTCACACATACGCAATAGACGGTGGAGTCTTACAAATATCCATGTAATATATTTTAAGTTGCTAAAGTCATGTCTTTAAATCTATATCTCTAAAGCTGAACTGATTTAGTTAATTTTGGTTTTGAATTATTAGTGAAAGTTTATGGAAGGTTTAAAAGGTGAGTAAATAAGACAAAAATGCTTGGAATACAGTAAAAATAATAATTTCGCTTTCCCTTAGAAACTATTCCTACCTGTCAAACATCTGACGATCATCACGTCGTTTAGAAATCAATTAAATTTATCAGTTTTTTTTTGTTTTGAATGTCAAACATTTCATATTCGTGCCGTTGTTCAGAAATCAAAGAATACTTTTTCTATTTGTTTTTGATATTTGACATTGACAAACAATAATTTCTATTCGTAAATATAAAATTTGAATCTGTGCGTAAACGCCGTGTTTTTTAATTACGAATTCTTTATATCTAGGTTAAGTTTAGACCACATTTTTTAATAAAGTTGATATATTCTGCAATTATTAATATACTAGGTTTTGCTTCGCTAGCAGTTATTGTGGGCTCGAGGCCCAGCAGGGCAAATTTAGGAACCAACTAGTGATCTCATCCAAAGATGATGAGGGGTGCGTTGGGTTTTAGTGGGTATTCTGGTTACTCGTCGATCCAACACTCCCGATCGGAAGAATTTCTTCTTCCTCTGGGGTGCATAAAAACCTTTTCCAGTGACAAAAAAAAGGGGCAAATTTAGGAAATTGCATTGTCTGTGTCTGGACTGGTACCTCGGCCGTGCCTAGTTACCACCCTACCTGCAAAGTCATGCAAAAGCTAATAATTGAATAAAATTCATATTATAATGTTGAAGATTATTTAAGTGATTTGAACTTCATTCCAGTTGTCCACCCTGGCGGAGTGTCCAGCGTGGGCACCACAGCGGCATATCTTGTTATCGCTGGTTAGAGGAAATCGTTCGCTGGAGAGCATAATTGGGGTAGTGCTCGCCAATTATGCTCTCCAGCTCGCCAACAAAGCTCTTTGTCGAGACTGTCATCTCGCTGAAGGAGGCAAATGAGAGGCTAAGCGAGCAAGAGGCTGGAGCCCTCCCTCGCCGTCGGATGAGGTCTGGTGGCAGAAGTCACACGTATGCACTTCATGCTTCACCTTATTGAGTATAGGTCCTCACAGTCGGTATCATCCGGATCACTAGAGTGGAATGCAGCTAGGGAACCTCTAGTGGTCTCACTCAATGATTAGGTGGGTTTTAGTGGGTATTCTGTTATCAGTCCCACACTCCCGACTGGACAATGTCTTTCATTGGGGCATTTCCCAGCGCTAAAAAAGAAGGTGTGGTTACAGTCAAGCTCTAAACTGTCAGTAAAAACTAAAACACTCTGACACCGCAGAATTTATGATCGTGCAACAAATCTAAAGCGGAGATACACGGATAGTCTCCCAGAGGGCAGCGTCACGGCCGGGTGGGCGTTCTAATTGCGAGCCGCGACCCGTGACCGACAGTTAGACGGGAGCGGCCGCGACGAGGTACGGTCAACTTTGGCTTCTTTAATTTTGATTATTTATACACGCTTAGAATAATTCGTGGACCTTGAACGAGTATATTGCCAACAGGATATCGATATTACGAAATGTTAATGATAAATTGCTTCATTTATTTGCTGTTATGTTAACCTGTATGTCGCCTCTTCTATAATATAAAAATGAATCGCAAAATGTGTTGGTAAGGGCTTTACTCAACAACGCCTGGACCAATTTTGCCAATTCTTTTTTTTTAATTTTCGTTGAAGTCCAAGGATGGTTTTTATGGCGAGAAAAGTTCCAATAGTTGAAGGGGTAAACCCTAAAAACAGCCCTTTTCCCATACAATCGTGTTCTAACTAAAATGTAGAGTCAATTTGACCATTATGGTTATTCAATAAAGTTCATAATAAATTACAAGTATTCACTGTTGTCTAAGCAATGTAGGTGTGTTCCTAACGTCAAAGAGTCAATTTGCTCTTTATTGCCGATGCACAGAGTTCAAAATCAATTGAATAGTCACAACCCAACCAAGTTGAATTTATAGATATTTAGAACTGCTGTAATTTCATTTCGAAAATCATTCGTAAAACTGAAATCTGCCACATTTCAAATCTTTTTGACAGACTAAAACCGCCCTATTCAGGGCTCGCACTCGAAATGTGGCGGCCTCCATAAGTGCCCGTCCTCCTTCCGGTTACGCTGTAAAAGCCAGTAGAGCTAACAGCTAAACACAGTCGGAAAAAAAGAAGGATTTTCTAATATGTTAATCTTTTGTAATAGTTGAATAGTATGAAGACAGACTAACGTAATTTGAATCAACGATTTACACGTAACATGCGATCGTGTACACTTGATAGTTAGAAAAACTCGATGTCGCATACGCCTATCAGTGTTCAACCAACCACAGTTAAGTGTAAGTACTAATTCCACTAGATACCTATAGATTCCAGTTACTCTAGACCAAGTTACTGTCCAATCAATGTCTGATAGATCTAGTTTAACCGGAACGTCAACTATTTGTAGTATGCATATAAATTATTTATTAATTTATTTCTACTTCTTTATAATTTCACAGTTTTGTCTCACGATGTACTAACGGAATGCGATGATGTATTAATGAAGTTTTTCGAGAGAGGCATATATTTTTTGTAATTAAAATTGAATTATATTACTTTGACTTTTAAATTGAAGTCACTTTTAAAGTTAGATTTAACTAGCGTATAGCCGACATGTACTACGAAGTTCAAAATACATTTTCTTCATTTATTTATTGCAAAAAAGGGAAGAATTCGGAATAATTGAGAGCTTATATATAACTGTTATGGATAGAAACCATTTTGGTGATTTTTAAAATTTTGTGATATTTGAAATTGAGAATTCCACCTTGTCCTTCCACCTCTCTTGCGTCGTTAACTTTTTAAACAGAGGTATTTAAATTAATTTAATATCGGCTCGCATTTCTTTTTCTCCTTTTTCGAAAACAAGTGACTACATTCAGAAAAAAACAAAAGAGAATCGAAGATTATTTTTCTTTATTAATACTACAAATATGTATCTGTGCTATGCCTGCCAGTATTTTTTTAATTTTTACTTATAAAAGAGTTTGTTGTTCCAACTACTTTACGATCCCTCCTCTATATATAAGATCTCGAAAATATTTCTTTAAAAAAATCACTCTGAGCCCAAACAGAGAATAATATATATGCTACCGGAAATGTATGAAATCAAGGAATTGTATAAAATATTGTTTGAAAAACTATTTCATGCATAGATTAGTTGATTTTAGAAGTTTTTATTAGAAAGATAATATGAACATATCATTATTATTTTAAGGTATAACTGTTACCCGATTGTCTCAATAAGTTAACACTTATATAACTATTATAAGTAATAAAAAAATATTATTAACAACGTGTTTTTTTACAGTAAGCATTTACTTTATACATTTCCTAATACGATATTGGAATTATATATGATTCCCAGGAAATTTATACATGTCCTAGGAGATCTATGCATGAAATAGTTTTTACAATAATATTTTATACATTTCCTGAATAGTATCGGAATTGTACAAATTTTCTAGGATTTGTATACAATTCTTTGATTTCATACATTTCTGGTAACATATATACTAAATTTTTCTTACAGTTTCAAGTTTAGTTCCCAATTGGAAACCCAATTTCCCAATTTCCCAGTGGAAACCCATTCTCAGTGAGTATCTATTTCGTCAAAGTATTATCACAATTTCAAATATATCTGAGTGAGTGAGTTCAGATGTCAAGCTTTTTTAATGGATCAATAAACATCACATCAATTGGAGGACTTAAAAGTCTACAACAGACATTGGTAAAAATATATTTTGTGTTAAATATATTTACTAGCTGTTTCCGGCAGTGACACCCGCGTAGTTAATAATTCTGTTGAGATATGGATAAATTCGTTTCTCGAATTCACCTGAACACACACAAAACAATACAAAAAAATCGGTCCAGCTGTTTACGAGTAGTTCAGTGACATACACGCAAATATGAATTATATATATAGATGCATACATTACAATTGCTAGTTCTAGGGTCGTAAATTGAATTGTACGCCTGCATGTATTAAGTCTAAGCCCTTTTGAGTGACTTCTCATGAGGCACTATACGTTTAAGAATATCACGGACGTCGAATATTTAGAAGACTAAGCAACTGACGCTATTTAATAATTTAATTTAAATTTATTTCCATATATTTAAAGAGTTCCGGTATATGAGTTAACATTTGTATATTAAACTTCAGAGTTTATAGCATGGGTAGCGTGAGAAAACACTTTAATATTTCTTAGTACTTTTTTTGTACATAATCAAGTAACGTATTTTCATAATTGAGAATAAAATTATTATAAAATTGAACATGACGGCTTATTATGATAATTATATATCTTACAGTTTAAAATAACCTACATCGTTAGTTTAGAAGAAGCAAAGAGGCGCCAATACGAGTTTACTTATATATTTATATAATATAATCCGTTGTTATTATTTACATGAAAAATTAAATAACAATCCTTCATCATCAAATCTTTGTATATATTGCAGTTTAACCTTAATATAAAGAATTCACATATAACGAAAGTTTCAAAATCGTCGACAATAATACTCATCAATATATTATTCAAAACGAATTACAGTTGTACATGGAAGCTGAATATTACTCATTTTTTTTAAATTGCTGACACTTAAGCGCTTGACTATGATCACACCTGATAGTTAGTGAGGATACAGTCTAAGATATAAGCACGCTAATCTGGTAAGGGGCGATTTAACTCTTATAGTATCTACACAGCATCGTATCGGAACACAAATTTTAAAAATAGGCACAGCCGAAGCCTTCTACCAAGGTAGATTAAATAAGAAAATGCAATTTCCTAAACACATTCTACCGGGCGATCGAATCTGGGACTTCTGCTAGCAAAGCGAGTACTCGCACCAATGCGTCAGCGAGACCGTCAAACGTATTTATTTATACACTTTATTACACCGTTAAAGTAATACATTAAAATTAACTATATAGAGAAAGAAAGTACAAAAGGTGGGGGTTGCGGGGATGTTATACGTATGTTTCTTATTTGTAAAACAATTTGACTAAATTAATGAAAATGCTACCCAAAAAACATTCCACGTAGACGAAGTCTCGGGTTCAGCTAGAATTAATATATGCCGGAGTGCAATGGTCTGTGGAACGCTGTGTTAGAGTGCAATAGTCTGCGGAACGCTGGCGCCATCTGTCTATCAGCGTGGGGCAGAGTCAATAGTGACAATCCGGCGCACGTCTTTCTAGTTCTCAGGTCACGGTCCTCGAGAGCGTTCGACTATTGAATCTGTCGCGTTCCTAGCTATTATGTTAATGTTTTTGTGTTAATTGTTATCGGGAACATTAAGTGATTGGACTTTATAATCTGAGTTAATTAATACAATGTGTGATTGCACCAACATTACCCATCAATGTCTCTCGGCAAGACCAGAGTACCCACTAAAACCCAGCGACACCCTCCTCACCCTGAATTCGGAGAGTCAGAGGCTCCCTTGCGCATTCACCCTGACAGTCCCGGATCAAACCGACTGAGCATGTTCAAGGAGGAGACAAGAGGCGTTCGTAAAAACGCTTCCTACTGCCCAGCCTCCTCCTCCGAAGGGGAGCAACGTCTGCTGCAGCTTCCCGTACTCGTTCCATTGCCTCCTTCAAAGTTATTTAATAACCTGCTTACTTTCAACTTTATGCAAAAAACGGTAATAACTAAAGGTGTTCAATTTAAATTATTACGAATTTCCTAGGATAAACATTTTTCAAATTGGACCTTAAAGTGGGGGTGATTTTTGAAGTGAAACTTCTTTAGGCGCATGAGGGTAAAATTTTTACTAATACGTTTGAAGGTTAGGTAGTTTTAATATTTACAAATAACATGCAGCATTTTAATTTGCCACTCGTCATTTAATCATTTAATACTATTTTTCATAAAATATATCATAAATTCTCTTTTCTAAATTTTAAATTCAAAAACAAAATTTAATTAATAATTTCTAATATTGACAAAAAATATGTGACGAAAATTTATAGTTTTAGATTTGTATAAATATTAACACGACTTAAAAATTTGTTTGCCAAAGAAGTTTCACTTCTGACATGTGTACTTTATACGCACACATTTTTAACTCTTTTTTTTGTTTATATATTGTCGAAAACGTGTGTATTTTCAATATGTTTTTTGAACTAATTGAACTGGGTTATTTAATTTGACAAATAGTACAGAACATCGGCACGGCGACACGTACCGCCACGCGCGGCTTGAACCGCGCCCTCACAGGATGCTACCAGCATTTTATATCTTTTTTTGTTGCTTGATGAGATCATATCGCCTTATGCGATTAGTAAATGGTTTTTGCGATTGCATTAACGTACTTCGACAGCTTCGTGTGGTGAGAGTTCTTCAACTAACAAGGGTTTAGTTAATAAGGGTTTAGTTAAGGGTTTAGTAAATCTTTATAATTGAACGAGATGTAAAGGGAATTCTTTAAAGAGCGGCATGATCGAGACTATGGTATACCAGGGTAGCCCTAGTTCGTCGCAATATAAATGAATGAATAGAGAATAATAATTATCCTTTTTTTCAATGCAGCATACAAACATTTCCAATTTTATTAGATCATCCGGTTTGTAAAGAAACTCCAGATAGTCACTCCTCACGAGATTTTCTCAGGACTCTCAATAATTTAATAAAAAAGGTACCCAGTAGCATGGGTTGCCAACTAGTAGAGGCAACCCGTGTTACTGGGTACCTAGTTCATCAACCAAATCCATCAAATAAAAAGCTTAAGAAAGTAAAATAATAAGTGTAATGAAAAGCTATAATGTCAAAGCATATGCATATGTATGACTGTGTGGCAGAGTGTGTTTGTGTTTGTGTGTGTGTGTGTGTGTGCGTGCGGGCGTGCATGTGTGTGTGTGTGTGTGTATATATTGATGTGAAGTTCAGATTACAAATGGTAATTTTCATTAATCTTGTGGAAACAGCGTTTGCCACTGACTTTAATACCCCGATACGACAGATAATACGAACAGTATAGCAGAAATACTATAAAATCCCATAAATTGCACCAACTGTTAATAAAACCCGTGTCTATGATTCAGAAACGAACAAGCCAAATATTAGAAGTGTTCAAAATAATATATGAACAAATAAAAGATCACGCCAAGATGACTAATCGATTATATTTACAGGTATAAATGAAATGCAACAAATATATACAACAAATATCTGTTATAGAATGTAAATCTAAAAAAGCATATGTAAAAATGCTTTTGTGTTGTCAGTAATTAAATATATGAAGAAATAAAATACTCTAAACGCTATTCTAACACCCTAATCTAATCACGTGGGCGGATGCTGTCACTAAGATATATTCAACATTATTTATCAGCAAATTGACAATCGTTTATATATGATGAATGATAAAAGATCTATCATAAATCATGCTTATTATTAAAATATATTTACTAAATCAATTGCCTAATGACTGTTTGATGCTCGCAACTTGGTAGCAGTACAATTTTGTTTGAGATAACGAGTGCAATAAATTATCATATATCTAGATATGTTGGTGCATTTTTTGATAAGTTTAATTTGATTTATAATGTATATTTGTATAAAAAAGGATAAACATTAATAAAAAGTTTATAGTCCCTAGATTTTCAGTTAGGAAGAAAGTTCTGACCTATTTTTACAGCCATTACAAACTACAAAGTATTGGCAGTCATTCTATAAATGTCTATGGATGAAGGCAATATCTTAACATCTGGTGAAACGAACGTTTGCTGGTTGATTTCGGAAAAAAAAACATATATTTTATCCTACAAAAGAGTTTGTTTCACCAAGAACTGCTAATCTCTTGTATAGTTTGCGTGGTAGAATGAAGAGGTATTTGTATATATTATCCATGAAATAAGAAATATTTTGAGGTTACTCATGTATGTGTAATGGAGACACGGCTGTTCGTTGTACATGAATACGTCTCGTAACGAGGACTTCTCCCTCCGCCGCGCACGATGTGTTACAATCCTTACTTACCGTAATGAATTCTTTGATTCATTAGATATCCATTGGTGTAATCAAATTTCGGCTAGAGGTGATTGATATATAGCTACAACACTAATATGTATCTCTCGATTTTTTATCATTCGTTTTATTAAATTGCCTCCTTAGGATGTATTCACAAAAAAAAGAACTTTTTCTTTTTGTCTATGATAATTTCTTACAAATTAGTTTAAGTAATTCACAATTTATCAAGCTACTATAAATAATTTTAAAATCAAACACCAATTTTTAAATGTTTCAATACAAACATAACCATAGAGAAAGTCTAGTTAAGTATAAATAAATATTCAATACCACCGACACTATAATTATATTTATAATCTGTTGCGGTGTCAAATGGTGAATGAACTGCCAAACACATTTTACATACAAAATTTTTTTGTACGCCCATACACAATCTGTTGTATTTCTTCATCCATTTATCATTCAATATCAATGAAATCGAATAGCACTGTACAATTATTATGACAGACAGTATTGACACATGGTAATTGTTACTAAGTTCTTAACACCTTGGGAATAAGGCTCAATATTATAAATATTAGAGTTGTATACAAGTACCAACTGGTTTTTCCAAGTACCGGTTTGTTTCATTCAGCATCGAGAGACGCGTGCGTCTGTTTGAATTAGAAAAGTGTATATTAATCTTCGTGCAAAATATTATTTAATATCGATGTTACATGTATTTTTATAATGACTCATGTATGCCTTTATGAACAAAATATATACATGATTTGTATCTCTGTAAGCTTCTTGTAAAATTTTATTTGACAATTTTGCCCTATGACTATACAGCCGTGAGGAAATTAGGCTAGTTAAGAAAATATCGATACATCGATAACTCGATATAATTTTTTCAATGTATCGATATTTTGAAGCGATATTTAATACTTTGATGTATCGATATAAAATTCCGAGTATCGAAAAGGTATGAAAATCGATATTTTTTCAGACCAATACCCGTTTATAAATTTTAAGAATAAAAAATCCCAAGTTGAAATACTTTTTATAATCCCTTGGTTGTTACAAATTATATTTAATGTATTTTTTAGTTTTAGTCGACCGGATTTTCTGTTTTATTATCTGGTTTTAAACTTGGCAACTTAGTCTGGCAGTTTAAGTTGAAATTGACAGCAATTTCAACTTAAACGGCCGGTCCGTATTATATCCCCATATATAGATATTTTTTAATAAAAATATTTCGACATTCTTGATTATATCAAGAATGTTTTTAGACGAAAAATAATGTTTTCTGAATAAATATATATATAAACAACAAAGAAATTGACTCACGATTTTTAAAGAAAAACAACTTTGTTTTGTTTCAATCTTTATGAATGTTCTTCCCTTATCCGATACTGATTATATTATTTTTTAAAACATGTAGAATATTTTAAAATAGAAGAAAAAATCAATAACATGATCTGTTGTTGTTCAGTTTATAATTAACTCAAATGTTATTTTTTTTCATACGTACTAAATTGGCAACGATCAACAACGATACGTCATTTGGCTGTATAGTTGAAGATCATTGCCCCCACCTAATTGCAACAGGATGTATACATATAATATAAATAAAATGGCGGTAAAAATTTAAAAGTAGACAGACAATTGTCCTGTTTTTCTATTTAATTAAGTCACAAATAAAAGCAAATGTAAAATGAAACAATATATCAAAAATCAGGTGAGGCGAAAGGAAGTTGACAGGAGGATATAAGGTAGTGAAAATAGAAAGAGTGTTTCGTTTTATAGTTATTATTAATTAGGTATTTTTATTAACCAATACCATTTTGTAACAAAAAGTTACAAAATATTTCTCAAAATGACTTTATAATATATAATTGAATGGAGAAAATGATATGAATAAAATATTATTGATTTGCTCTCTGTATATAATTATATATTTTATATTTTTATTTCTATTGGCAAACCCTATTGTTTTGTGTATTTAGGTGGATTCAAGAGACTTAGGCTTAGATTGACAATTTGGTCTGGTTTTCGATATATACCCAGATTTTCTAATCATATCCAATGTTCCTACTAAATAAATATGGACCAATATAATAACCGCTTAATTGACAGCATGTGTATACAGTAAAGAGTACGTTCCTTTATACTTGAGATCAAATTAAAATTGTTCAGTACCATATTTCACTTATCTGCATAAAATAACGGTAGATATCACATTTTGTACTCCTAGTTTAATTATAATACGCCTATAAGAGAATCGCCTTATCATGTACGTAGGCGGAGTAACTCGTCCGGCGTGAAGAATATTTAAATCATAACTTGTATCTCACCGAGAGAAAAACCGTTGCAGTGGCAGGCTGACACGAGGGCTGATTTTTAAATGGTATCTATACTAATACTAGTTGAACCGCGCATCTTCTGCTGCGTGCACTTAAATGTGGAAATTAAAGTATATTTTGTTACATGAAACAGTCTAAGATGGAAGCGCGCTAATCTGGGTAAGAGGCGATATACCCCTTACGGTCTCTACACGGCATCGTACCGGAACACAAATCTTTTTATTTTGGGCTGGTAGGGTGGTAAGTAGCCACGGCCTAAGCCAGACCAGACCACACAAATTTGAAATAACAATCTTCTAAATTTGCCCTACCAGGGATCTAACCCGAGGTCTCTGCTAGCAAGACGAGTACTCGCATCACTGCGCCAGCGAGGCCGTCAAAAATGATGCCATTTAATGCTTATGTAACTCAGTTGACAGCAGAACTTTTCACAATCTCTCAAGTAAATTACAATTACAATAAAATATTGTTTATGATTAAAAAATAAAATAGCTACGTTGGAACCCTCGGAACTCAAAGTTAAAAGAAATCCAGCAAAATGTTGAAAACATCACCATCACATTCAGTAAGAATTCCACTTCGTAATAATTTAATGGTAAATACTTCTTACCATACTACGAAGTGGAATTCTTACTGAAACGTATAGTGTAAAATATAAACTGACATACCTAATATTTTAATATTATATTTTGAGATTTGCTTACATAATTCTATTTATTTATTAAGATCTATCACACTTACACGACACAGGAAAATACAACCTCTCTTACATTTACACTGCACAATCTAAAATAATTATATACTGTATGTTTTTATTTGTGTAGAGTTCTTCATTATTTGTTTTGTTTATTTCTTCAATTATTTTGGTTATTGTTAAGCGAGAGTCTTTTGTCATTCTTATTTATATTTATACAAATATAAAACTTTATATTTCCGAGACTTAGAAGGAGAAAAAAAGGAAAATATGTAAGGAGTTTAATTGTCATTAAAATATAAAAAGTGTTAAAAATGAATACAAATAATAAATCGAAATTTCAAATGTTTTTGTCAATATTAAAAAAAATAAAAATAAAAGATTGTTTTTGGTTTTAAAATTAAGAGATGAGAATTTGTGAAATATTTTTATTTCATATTTAATGAAAAATAGTATATAATGACGAGTGGCAAATTGAAATGCTACTTGTTATTTGTAAATATTAAAACTACCTAACCTGCAAACGAATTAGGATAAAAATCGCTGCACATCTTCGTGACGCTTATCACGCGTTTCATCTGTAAAATTTTACCCACATGCGTCTGAAGAAGTTTCACTTCCAAAATCTTGTTTAAGTAGGCTTTATAGCAGTTTTTGAATCGAAGAACTAATTTATTTATTTAAAGTCAATTAAAGCTTTATATTTAAAATTGTATACTGAATATACAAGTTTTAAGTATGCTTGTCTGTCTAAACATAGAATAATAATAAATTGTGAAATAAACGAGTGATTAAAAATCCGAAAACTTTTATTGCATTTAAATTGGCAAATGTTATAAGTTACACTCTTTTAACTCAATAAAAGTCAAATTCCAAGCTTACGTTTCTTCATATGTAGAATTACTATTGCACACTGTATTAAGTACATAATAAATCACATAAGGGTTTTATGTGACTCCTCTCGCGTTTATTGCCGATGTAAGGTCAGCAAAGACGTAAGCCATTTTAATCTATTATATTACTCATTTTGTATAATACGTATAAGATATGATTTTATGTTATTGGTGGCAGTACATAATATACTTTAGAAACGACTAATTTAAAAAAATGTAACGTCAATTCTTACGCTATTCACCATGAACTTGTTAAACAGATATCTATAAACATTTATAAAAGCTTTTCATAAAAGTATAATACAAATAACACAAATAATTTATTGAAATATCAAATGACGAATTGTAAATAAAAGTGTCACGTGTTTTTTGTCAAAAATAGAAATTATTAATTAAATTAAAAATTTAGAAAAGAGAATTAATGAAATATTTTTATTTTAAATTTTATGAAATTAAATTATAAATGACGAGTGGCAAATTAAAATGCCACACGTTTATTAAAAAACAGCACAGTTTTATCTTAAATACATAAGGACGATGATCGTGCAGTATAATATAAACTGTGTTGCAGTAATCAACGATAAAATAAACTTAATTAATGAATTAATACTAATAGAACTGTAAAAGCATCAACAGTCATTTAATACAATTGTAACTAAAGTGAAAATACAAAAAAACGAAAGTTACTAGCGTGCAAAGGCGGTCTTATGTCTCCCAAACAACCTTTGTAAAAGTGCTTATTTAATAAAGATTTTATTAACGATTTCAAAATAAGAAACAATTAGGAATTGATAATACATATAGGTGTTTTGGATAAGGAATTTTTATGAAAAAGTTCATACAAACTATGATAAATAAACGGGTTTACTTGGCGAAAGATTATTTAATTTGATGATACAATTATAAATGTTCTATTAACAGTTTATCTGCAATCAAGGAAAATATTAACTAACGCTGATTACTGACATCGAAGGTCACTGCGGTCTTGTCAGTATTAAGTCATAAATATAAAATAATTACAATCAGATTTTGCAATGAGGTATTATATCTGTAAAAAAATATCTAAGACAATATTAAATCGCGTAACTAAATTACTTCATATTGGGATTATTTAACTTGAGACAAGCTTAGATTTATATAAATATAATAACGCAAGGAAAGGTTATTTATTAATAAAACTTTTTATTGATTAGGTTTTAGCTTATAATATGTTCAAATGTCTCGATCAGAGCCAGTTGACGCGGCTGAAGACCTAGAACGGCGAATTCATTGCATCTGGACCTGAGATTCCGAGGGAGGTTGAGAGTTTCTATGGACAGGTGTACACATCGACTTGCAAGCCTATTGATAGTTTGGCTAAAGATCCCCGTACCAAACAGACCCGGCATTATACCGAAGATATCCCGGACGTCAACTTGTACGAGATTAGTCTGGCTCTCAAACAGATGAAGAACGCCAAGGCACCAGGTGATGACGGAATCACAGCGGAACTCCTGAAGGCGGACGAAAAACCCATTCTTAAAGTCCTTCAGCGAATGTTCAATTCCGTTATCCTGGAAGGCACCGTGCCAAAAGCATTGCATAGGAGCGTGGTTGTTCTGTTCTTCAAGAAAGGTGACAACACCTTATTGAAGAACTATAGACCTTTTGCGCTGCTAAGTCATGTCTATAAACTGTTCTCGAGGCTCATTACGAATCGTCTTGCGCGCAACTTTGACAGATTCCAGCCTCCTGAACAAGCCGCTTTTCAAAAAGGCTTCACTACCATTGATTACGCTGCGGCAGATTATACAGAAGACTGAGGAATATAATCGGCCACTTTGCTTGGCGTTCGTGGACTATGAGAATACCTTCGATTCGGTGGAAACATGGCCCGTGTTGAGATCTTTGCAGAGATGACGAATCGAACACCGGTATATACACGTATTGAAGTGCTTGTACGAAAACGCCACCATGTCTGTCCGTATACAGGACCAAAGCACAGCGTCTATCCAACTGCAGCGTGGAGTGCGACAGGGAGATGTTATCTCCCCGAAACTGTTCACCGCAGCGCTGGAAGACCTTTTTAAGCTTTTGGAGTAGAACGGACTGGGCATCAACGGCAATAGCGAGTACATCACTCATCTACGATTTGCCGAAGATTTGGTCATTATGGCAGAGACTCTCGAAGATCTCAATATAATGCTCGACGACCTAAGCAGAGTTTCTCAACAGCTGGGCCTAAAAATGAACATGGATAAGACGAAAGTTATGTGGAATATCCATGTTTCGCTCCACCCCATCATTGTTGAGAACTGACCACTCGAAATTATAGACGAGTATACATACCTGGGAGACATAGTCCAGCTAGGTAGGTCCAATTTCGAGAAGGAGGTCATCCATCGAATCCAACTCTATCCAACCGTCGAATTTATGACTATGTGAACATTTTATTTTATAAAAATCATGTGTTTAAGCTTTTTATACTATCTCTACGTATGAGTACAGCGCGCGGTTATATTACTGCGTCGCAATTTTTCCTTCATCGTTTCCGAGGTTGAGCGTGAATGCAAAATCACGTCGTGGTTGACGCTACGTTTTTACGTTATTCTTAATACTCAGTTTACGTTATCCCATACATAATGCGACCATTACTTCAGACTGAAAACGCAGAAATGCTAAATTCATTTAATGGGTTTTCACAAGTTCATGCTTATTTGAACCTTGGCATATTAGAAAGTATATTTTATTATATATATATGTAACTTATTGATTTATTAGTATATAAGATAAAGGAGAGAAAGGAGCATAAAGAATTCTCATTTATGTTCCTTGTGCCGTTTTCGTTTATTACTCCCTATTCCTACTAAAAGTCAGTTTAAACGTTGCATAAATAAATAAAACTATGCTGGCACAGTTTCTACTTATATCTATCCTCGATTACGCTGATGCTAGCTGTCCTAACTTCACCGAGGACCAACTGAATTAACTTGAGCGATTACAGAATCTCTCTATTCAGGTCGTATTTGGATTACGCAAATATACCATGTATCTGAATTTCGAGCAAAGCTCAAGTGGTTGCCTAATCGTTTTCGCCGGAATTTACTTAGTCTCCCTTCTGTACGGTGTGCTATTCAATCCTCATGATCCTGAGTATTTAGGAATAAAATTGAATTTAACGATTCCAATGGACGGTGTTAGAGACCCTTTCGTGACCTGAAACTTAGGCCCATACCTCATAACACCAAGTTCTATGGGGAATATAACACGGTTCATGCTATAAAATTATGGAACGAGTTAACTCTGAGTATAAGAGAATCTAAATCATTGGACATATTCAAGAAACAAGTAAAAAATCATTACCTTTCTCTGTGTTTTTAGTACTATATATATACTTGGTTTAATTTATTTAATATGTATATTTTGTATTGACTTATAATCTATATATTTTACGGATTTTATGTATGTATGTGTATATTTTTTAATGAACACCTCCTACCCTTCTTACTAGAAATAATCTCCCTAACCCTAAGATTACCTGGTAGAAATCGCTAATAATCGATGAGTTCGCTATTTATACTGCTCGCTAAGTTTGATTTTCTGTATTACTGGTTCAATGTTTATGGTGTAAAGTATATTCTATTCTATCTATCTACCTACTTGAACTAAAACTAAACTAAAATCACCTTAATATCTCCTACTTTAGTAAAATTTATACCAAAAAAATAACAAAATAAACTTAATTTTTAACACCGATTAAAAAAACTGTCAAACACGTCAAACGGACAACAAAAGGACTATGTTATTAATATTTCATCCAATTATTCCCTTATAAGAGATACAAGAAGTTAATTCCCGAAATGTATCGTCATCATACAAGAATAATGTGGCCATTTAATTCTCTATTGATGGATAAGTTAAGATTTAAAAAAGTTCGAAGAAAAACTTGAAGAAGACATTTAACACAGCAACGAATAAATTAAAAAATTATGCAAAAGGCACTTTTTGTTATTATTATTAAATTTAGATCATTGTTCAATATAAATAGGATGAAATAACTTTTTCTTTAACTTTCGTTTTAAAATACTCCTATGGTTAGCAGTATGGCTAGATAAGGAGATGGAATGATTGGTGCAAGGAAACCCACAAAATTGCTAAATCCAGTCTCTTTAAAACTTTAAGCGAATAAAAGAAAATTCTCCTGTACCTAGTCTCGTTGCCACTAATATGTAATAGTACTTTTTTACATTCACATTTTCTAAACAACGTTCAATTAAAAAATAATAATCGAGACCGAGTTTCTAAAAATGAAAAATAACATTTTTATTACAAAGTGTAGTTTATTTTTTGGGATTTTTCAATTTGTGAAAGAGAAAGAAAAATCATTATATTCCTATTAACAGATGCCAGGCAGATTTTTTCACAGATTCTGCAAATACGTACATTTACTGTACGGGAGTTATTTAAACGTATATACGGTAACTGGATTATTTATATAAATACCAAAAATTTAGTCTTTCGAGGAACTGTCCTGGACATACAGTAAAGCTGTACTCCCTATAAAAATGTTATAGGGACCCAACAGGGGTCATGAAAACGAAAGTCATGCTTGTATTAATCTTATTGATCGACTAGTTGATTCCTGCCACACCGTCTGCTCTTAAAGTATTCGACTTTACGAGTATATGAGACTCCCACTTTGACACATGATCATTACTTAATATTTAATTTCATTAAACTATATTAACATTCAATACGAGGTACCGCATACTGAAACTTATACACGTATATGGGCTTTGACTTTGAACAAGTATTGTGCAAGTCTTTGGAGGAGACCTGTGTGCAGCAGTGAACGTCCATTGGTTGAATTGATGAGCAGAGGTCCTAGGCTTATTTCCCGGCAGGACGAATTCAGTAAAATGTGTTTTCGAATCTGTCTTGGTCTGGTTTGAAGTAAAGACGATTCACATAACCCAATATTTACTTGCCTGTGCTAGACTGTATATACACCATCAAGAGGTAGTTTATTAATGTAGGTTTTACGCACACCGCCCAATCGGAATGTGGAAAACAAGCACTCCGACTAATCGGGAGTGTGGGACGCACTGTCTAGCAGAAAACCCACTAAAACCCAGCGGGCCCTCGTCATCCTAAAGTGGGACACCAGCGGCTAGCTTGCGCAATCCAATATTGTGTCCCGGAAGCCGAATCGAGGTTCTAGTCAGTGGGAGAAGGCGCGCATAGCCACGCCTTCTGCCTCCAAGCCTTCTGCGACGGATAGCAAGGGCGTCAGGAGCCAACTCCCGCTCCCTCTCACGAGCCTCGTTTAGCGAGATAACAGTCTCGCAAATGGAGGCTACGGCTCTCCACCTTGCTTCGCTGGCGACCATCGCACTTACTATGCAGACCAGCGAGAGGTCAACTCCAATCAGTGACACCAGAAGATGCCACTGAGGGCCCCACGCTGAATGTAAATGTAACCTGCCAAACCGCAGTGGAGAAGTGGGACAATAACAGGCTTCGACCTATCCTTTTACTAAATGCAATACGAAGGATCCTACTGATTTAGACTCTTAACATTGCCTTTCCTGATTGAGAAGCCGTTTTATGTGCCCAAGCCTTATGTCAACATTCTTAACTGATTCAAATCCTAGACTTCAGTAATGGTGTTACTTAATACCAGGTAGTATATGGAACGCAGCAGTTAATAAGGCAGCGCGTTTATCATCGGACGTAACATGATGGATACACCTTGGTCAGATATCGTCGACAAATAGTGTGGGTAGTGATGTTCAATACAAGAAAAAGGTGATTGCACCTCATATAATATAAATAGTAAAAATACAATTGTTATAGTTTGGGGTAGACCACATGAAATTAACAATTCAAATAATAGTAGACTATTTATATGTCTATTATAAATATTAAATCATCAAAACAATGTGAGATATTGAGTGTATTTGATGAGTGTTAAAGCCTAGTAGAATAAAGAATTGTTGATTTGATGTTAGAATGGAATGTGGTACCTTACACTATTTATTCCTATTATTTTTCTTTAACTATTGTTATGTCAAGATTTGAAAACACAATTATGAATATATATGGATGAATTATAAGCTAATTTCAAAACAAAATGTTTTTGAGATTAAAAGAAGAATATTTATATGTGAATATAAATGTTTTTATTTGGCGGTCATATTGAATTACTGGTTTAGATGTTCTATATGTAATAAATATCGTTACATAAAATCAGGGATCGAAATTTGTTAAACAATAGAGCTCTCTAAATAAATAGTTCTGCTCATTTTCTATAACATGGACTAAAAATTTCATCCTCCATTATTGCTAAAATGAACATTTAAAAATCACGAAATTTCGCCAGGCCACTTATTCCAATTTCATACAAGCACAGATACGCACACTCACATTAATTTTGTATTATTTTTTAATTTTAGGGTAGGCTTATAATATAATGTATAACTGGGAAGTCACTGATATCTAAGACACGGACTTAACTAGTTTACTGGTCCAGGGTACTTCAATTGTGTTATTTATGTGTTATATTAAAATAAATATACTTATGTTAAGCTTAAATTAAAGCTTTACCAAATATTATGTCTTAGATCCATTGTTAAATTATACATACATACATAGCATCACGCCTTATTCCCATAGGGGTAGGCAGAGACAACATCCTTCCACTTGCCACGATCCTTGCATATCTCCTTCGCTTCTTTCATTTTCATTAAACCTTTCATACAGGTTCGTCTTATCGTTCGCCTTGGTCTTCGCCTTCCAACTTTCGCATTCACTCTTGACTCATAAATCTTTTTTGTCAGTCTCCTTTCATTCATTCTCTCTACATTCCCAAAACCATCTAAGCATAACTCTTTTAAACTACAACGTTCTCTTATCACACGGTTTCTTACTCTGTCACTCAATTTTAATCCATTCATACTTCTCAACGCTCTCATATCTCCCGCATTTATTATACTTTTGTGATTCTTCTGCCAAACCCAACATTCACTACCATAAGTGTTAGCACCAACACTCCTGCATGCCCAGTTAGTCTAGCCCTTTGAGACACCATCTGGCTATTCATAAAGGCGCGCAGGGCACTATTTACCATATTCCCTGCACTCAATCTCCTTTCAATATCATTTTCACATGTGCCATCTTTTGTAAATTTTGATCCCAAGTATACATATGCTTTCACCTCTTCCACTTGATCCCCATCTATCAAAATATTGCCACTCATCATAGATTCATCTCTTTCAAAAAGCATAACTTTCATTTTGTTTATATTCACGTTCATTCCTTTCCCTTTCAAAGCTTTATTCATAATATTTACCATTTCCTGTAGTTCATTAGCGGATGACGCAAGTATTACTTGATCATCAGCGTAAAGTAAACATTTAATGAGTTAAATTATCAATTTTTAATAATAAATTCAGATTTAAAACTTATTTGAAAGTTTTTCTTGCGAGTTGTTAAATATTAAATACATATCTTCGATAAAATACAACACTAGCGAGGAAGACACCGATACAATTAGTGTATAATATCGAGAATCGCTCCGCGCTAACTCGGCGTTTACTACATTTGTCATAGCAACGCAGAAGGTGCCAGAACTACGGCGTGGAATTTCTACTCGACCATTTTTCTTTATATGTTATCTGTATTCTGACGTGAAAATATAGTGACATTAAAATAAATATATTTATTAATCATTTTAACTAAAATTTAAAATAAATATCCGATTTAGTATAAAAACATTAATATAATAGATAAAGTTTATGACATTAAAAAAATTATACGTATTTAAATGCCTATATATTTATGTGCCATCAACATTCTTAACTTATAGTGGTTATATAGTAACAAACATTTAATAATAATAGTAACAGGACCATAGATTATAAAATATAAATGAATAATTAATATTTGCCGTATATTACGAATATATTACAATTGAAATAAATGTTTCGTTCCATAATGTCCATATAATTTGATAGCCTTCTTATAAGGATATACGACGTTCAGAGGACGGCTAATTGTCTTTAATACACTTAATTTTATAGCAACAGTAATACGACCATAAATTATATATGTTTTGGCGGGAAAGGAAAAATGGCTATCAATGATTTGCCATTCGAAAATAAAATTATAAATGTTTAAAAATACATGTGCAGTACATAAATAATTAGTCAAAACAAAACGCATTAAGGGGAATAAGTACTATATGTTTATTTTTATACCATATAAAGCAAAAAGATAGTAGCCTGATTTAAAAAAAAATTAAAAGTGGGTGCGTACAAAGTACACACGTCAAAAGTGAATCTTCTTTGGCAAACTAATTTTTAAGTCTTGTTTATATTTATACAACTGTAAAATACATTTATTTTATATTGTTTAAAAAATAATGTAGTAAAATCTCAGATGATGAATATTAAATTAAAATTCCTCTTGATTTTTTGTAAATAAAGTAAAAATACCTAACCTCAACTTAAATTTATATAAAATCATTGTAAATTAATTAATGAAATTTATTTTTAAAATTAAAATTTCGTAAAGAGAACGAAATATTATTATTTTATATTTTATGCAAAATAATTTATTGAAATCTCAAATGACGAATTTTAAATAAATGTGCCACGTATTTTTTGTTAATATTAGAAATTATTAATTTAATTTTATTTCTGAATTTAAAATTTAGAAAAGAGAATTTATGAAATATTTGACGAGTGGATAATTAAAATGCCAATTATTTGTAAATATTAAAACTATCTAACCTTAAAACAAAGTTTCACTTCGAAATATTTAGATATATTGTAAGTCTTGTATGTACAAATGACATTTCATTTGATAAGCAAACAAGCAATAAGTTTCATAATGTTTTCGAAACATGCCAATCAAAACAGTAATCTCTTCAAATCCTCTCCACTCCTAGAAAGCTATTACTTGGAACTGTTATCTCTACACGGGTCCATCTTTCATATTTGGACCGCACGGGAGGCCAAGGCGATAAGAGCGGATTAACTTGAACTATTTATCATTCATTCGTTCTTTTTTCTTCACTACCGTTTGACTAACCAACCTCCGTGGACGCGAGAACCGGTGACAGACTATAGAAATAAATCAGATTTGATACTTACTG
The DNA here is from genome assembly GCA_015832385.1 of Elymnias hypermnestra. Taxonomy (NCBI): domain Eukaryota; kingdom Metazoa; phylum Arthropoda; class Insecta; order Lepidoptera; family Nymphalidae; genus Elymnias; species Elymnias hypermnestra. Next base: position 2,402,390 of record JACTOM010000016.1, read on the forward strand.
GAATATTTGAATCGTTGCATATCGACACTATAACGCAATATTGCTTTAATAAACTTTAGGAGGATGCAGTTTATTAACAAAATAGAAACATAGAGTCTATGACTTACAACGTTTCTAGTGCTGACGTCTTAATTCAAATAATAATTATTTATAATGTAACAAGCATGCATTGCACGGCGGTATCACCCACGTTGTTTCCGATGTCGTGGAAGTACGGGGAAATATAATATCTGACCGCCTTGTCAATCTAAACAATTTGTAAATCTACGGTCCAACCTTAAAAAAGGAGTTCAGTCACATACACACTTACAGAATAATTGTATGTATAGAAGAATATTATTAATATTCTTTATTCTAAACCAGTGCTTAAATAAAATTACAAGTAATTGAGTATAAGGAACTTTACGACAGAGGACATTTGCTTATATAAAAGGATTGATTATTAAAATATAATAGATAAAGGGATACATAATATTAGAATAAATATACTAAATCATGAAATTGCAAAAAACGACACAACACAAAACATTAGACCGACCAAATAGAGGCAATAAGTTACATAGGAAATATAGAATTGAAATTTAAAGTAAATGTAGAAACAAAACAACAAATCAGTCAGAAAACACGCGACTGACATTGCTGGGCACAGTTATTGCAAGTTATTCATTTAATTTCAAATGAATACAGGACTATTTTTACATCTATAATAGATAAAAGCGAGTTGAAAATTTCCTTAACAAATAAGACGTTAATGTTTTCGAGTGTGATCGTTACAAACGATATACAGTTAAACCTAGCGATAAACGAGTGAGAGACAACTACATTACGTAATTCGAAACAATACAATTTAATACTCGTCTCGTTAAACAAACAATGGAACGAGACAACATTTAAGTTCACTGTTACACTCACTGATCAATGGTAGATAGGAATCTCGTGAAAACAGCTGATTTGAACAATGAAAAACAAATGAACCTATTTAAACGAAAGCTAGATGTGAATGAACCGCGCACCTTGAGGGACTCCTGACGCGCAAATATAAAAGAACAATGCCCTATTGTTGTCGGCTACGTCATAGTCGGAATATGGGTCAGACTCGGAGGCCCAAATGTGGCTCAGCTGATCGTGGGAGCGGGAGGCTTTTGAATCGCCTCCCGTGCTATCTTACCGTTTTTTTTTTACAATAATTAACAGGTTTCACTTCTACGTAGACAGATTTGCATATAATTGACACCTGGGAACTGGCGAGTAAATGAATCTGAATGTGTATGTGCACACTTTGTACTAAGGTGTCGGCTACGTCATAATTCGGAAAATGTGTCCCACTGAATTCAAAATGTGACTCAGCTGATCGTGGCAGCTGGAGTCTTTTGAATCGCCTCCCGTGCTATATTATCGATTTCTGAAACCATTAACAAGTTTCCCGTCGATCAAGATAGATTTGTTTATAATTGATAGCTGGGAATTTTCAATTATATACTACAGTTGTCGGCTACGTTATAGTTCGGAATATGAGTCAAATTAGAGCGTGATTCATGTATCATGGGTTTCTTCATGTTTACTCATTGTAGTGACACTTCTTTAGGCGTATGAGGGTAAAATTTTGTTGATGGTGAATTGCGTGGTTAGCGTCACGAACATGTGCAGCGTTTTTATGCTAATTCGTTTTAATATTTTCAAAAAAAAGTGTGGCCTATTAATTCGACATTCTTTTTTCTACATTTTATATTCAAAAATGAAATTTAATTAACAATAACTAAATTTAACAAAAACCACGTGGCATTTAAATTACATTTCAATAAATTTGTATTCATTTTCGACATTTTTAATATTTTAATGGTAATTAAATTCATTAAACTCCTAACATATCTTCCTTTCTCCCTCCCTCTAAGTCTCGGAAATCTAAAGTTTTAAATTTGTATAAATATAAACAAGACTTAAAAATTAGTTTTCCAAAGAAGTTTCACTTCTGACTTGTGTACTTTGTACGTTAACACATAATTAGGAAAATGTCTCTACTATGAATTTATAATTAACTACTGCTATTGAGTTTATATCTATACTTCGAAATTTGGGCTGGAAAGCTTTCTACAATAACTTTAAGGTCAAACAACTTCCGAAAAGCGAAGTATGTATATTTTTAAGTTGCCAGTCTTTGATAATAAACCTTGCAGGTGACATCGACGCTTCCTTTGAGCCGTCCATTGGACGTCGAATGTGCTCAAAGAGTCTGCCGACGGCATAGCGATGTTGACACTTGGACAATAAATATGCGCATCTTGAAAACCTGGGTGATCCCAAGAAATTACTTCGCGCTGTTACGTACAAATATCGTTACTAACATTGTTAGTAAATATATTTACTTGTATTAATTTGATATGTCATTTTCATAGTTACACAGTGAACGGGATGGTCAATAATAAGGTGATTTTATGCAATTTTTACTATTAGTTCATGTTCTATCTATTTTCAAGTTCATATCTTATTCAATCATTAATAATATACTTTTTATTCATCCACTCAAGTTCCTTTATATTTTTTTAAACTTGTCGTTGACACGTTGATGTCACAACAGTTATTTAAAATAGTGACTCGTTAGTTTAATATATTTTGCTTTAAATTCTACATCGCCATTGAAAGCTCGTCTAAAAAAAGTCAAATGTGCGTGCCTAAGGTATAATTGTAAGAAGTGAAACTACTTAGGGCACACTAATTTTTAAGTCTTGTTTATATTTATACAAATCTAAAACTTTAGATATTCGAGACATAGAGGGAAGGAAAAAGGAAGATATCTTAGGAATTTTATTGTCATTAAAATATTAAGGGTCGAAAATTGTTGAAATCTCAATGACATATTATGAATAGAAATGCCACAATGGGGTAGTTTTATACCAAATACATTTTACTACTGAACGTTCATCGAAATATTCACGCTACATTTGTAGACGAAGGCACTTAAGGCGGCCAAATAATTCAATAGGTAAAGTAAGACACTTATAAGCAGCACCCTCGGTAATAGCTTCACGAGCAGCACCATCCGTCTCTTCTTTACCACTGAACATCGTGTGAGAGTTAATGGCTAACAAACTCTTTAATAGCAAGGTAATAATAAGCCTCACACAAAATCGGAAATGAGGTTTCTTACACTTGCTTTGGCCTGACTGGGAACCATGTTTGGTAAACATTTTCATTGGAAAAGTTGAACGTTAGCCATTTTTGAGTATCGTGTCTTTTATATTAAACCTGCAGCGGACTCCTTCGCCTCCTTTGAGCCGTCTGTTGGATGTCAAATGTAGTCAAAGAGTGCGCCGACGGCAGTTGACACCAGGACAGTAAAGATTTTATTTTAAAAAGCTTTACGATCTCAAAATGTTGATATGGCTATCATTTTCATTAAATAACAATCTAGCTTGAGCTCGCAACTTTAGTTACATTCTAAAAGGTTGCTTTTAGTTAAAACCTTGTCGAGTTGTCTACTGTTTATAAGACTATTTTATTGTTGGTTAAAAAATATAATAGTCTTAATTTATTTTTGTTATTGACATAAATACCTATAGATATCTCCATATACATAAAACGTATTTACGGGTTCGGTATACGACGGATATATTCCTATATTTTCGAAAAAAATATGATATTTAGGTTGACTTTTATAAAAAAGTTAACTTTGGATAAATTATCGGTTAAGTTTCTTAATATTTAGAAAGTCTTTCGAAATTATAATTTATAGGATGGACATTTAAGCGATATTATAGATTGAAAAAATGTGTCATCAATTTTAAAAGTGGCAATTTTATTCTGTTTTAAAGGATTGGCGTATATATTTTATCTCTACCTTTAATTTTTGAAGTTACAAGTATACAATATATAAATTTTTATGCGATCATTAATTCTAATATTATAAACATGAAAGTAACTCCTTCTGATCGATATAGTTTTCAAATAAACTACTATTATACCATCTTTTTTTCTCTTAATTATCATACCAAATGCTTCCACTTGTGCTTATTAAGTTTTTCTAAGTTAGATCCAAAATAAAATATTTTTTCACACCAAATGTATTATTTATAACATTTTATTACAGTATCATTGTTTGGCAGTACGTATTTGCTCGTAGGGCAGTAAATTAGCCGCGGCCGAAGCCTCCCACAAGTCCAGAATCAGACAAATTAGAAAATACAATTTCTACTGTGCCAGCGAGCCCGTAACACTTTTCTTCGACAAGTCTTTTATACCAGCCGTTCTTACAATGACTATTCGACGAATCAAAACAGCTGTTAAAGTCTACTGGAATGATGAGTTTTCTTATTAATAAGTATAACGATTATATTGCGTCTTTGAAATGACAAAAAAGAAGAGATTTAATAAATATAGGTAACTGTATACGTTTCTATAATAAATTCCCAGAAGACGTTCTAGAGTCTTCGTCAAAAGAAAGTTGATAGAAAAATCATATTATAAGTTTCAAGATGACTTAGACGATAGAAACGCGTGGGAGTGAACTAATTGCTCTAATTTGAATTGAAATATATTAAACCAATATAACATCGTGATGATGATAATAACAAATATATACAAAATATTCGACCGAGTTTGTTGTGGGCTCTTCTCAGATCAGGACGCGAAGGAACTTTAGATTTTAAGTCGTTCTTTCATACCATCATCAGGCGTACATTAGAATTATTGTGTGGAAAAAAAATATCACACTTGATTCAAAAGTGCTGTAATAGGCTTACATGAATAAAGATATTTTGATTTGATTTGAAATAATAAAAGAAGCACCTCGTTCAGGAAGCGACGGGTCACAAAATTTGAACCGGCCGTATACTGTACAATGTGAACGGCCTGCAGGAGTAACAATGCGCATTGTTTGCTTAGGCCGGACCGCAATTATCTCCACGTGCCCATGTTTACAAATTGTTATCTGCATCTAGCCGTCCTTGAGATTTCAATTGATATCCGACACGGTGCCGATTGTCTCAGCCTCCTCCATTGACGGATTTAGATGAATGAATCAAATCAAATCGAAAATTCTTTACACAACTAGGCTTTTACAACACGTATGTATTAATAATAATAATAGCCTTTATTTACTACTAGCTGAACCAGCGACTTCGTCTGCATGGAACGTTATTTTGGGTAGCATTATCTTTAATTTAGGCAAATAGTTTTACAAATCAGAAACATACGTATTACACCCCCGCAACTCCCCTTGAGAGAGAGAGAGAGAACACTTTTATTGTACACCACATGAAAAATACATAGAGAAAACACGAAAAATACAAAACATAACAGTACAATAAGGCGACCTTATTGCTAAATAGCGATTTCTTCCAGGTAACCTTTGGGTTATAGGAATTTCAGAAAAATAAAAGGGGTTGATGTTGATGACAGTTAAGGTAAACAAATACGAATTGGTTTGTATATTGTGTTGGATAGTAGTTAGATTTTATATTAAGTCTTGGTATTAATATTATAAAAATTAATAACAAGTATGATACTTTGTCCGGGACGGGTTGATGAGGCTGCAGCTGAAAATCGGCGCCATGTGTCATATTTGTGGCACATGGCACAAGCCGAGCTGTTTTGCCTTTTCGGGGCTATGTGGGGTTTGCACGGCCATTAAACAAAGTTGTGCAATTATTATTTTTATTGTTTATTGTCTTAAGTACATTTAACTCACAGTGCTCTGAATAAAGCTTTCTTTCTTTCTTTCTTTTTTTTTTAAACAAAAATATATACACATGGGTTTCCCTTGTGTGTGGAATTTCGTAAAATCCCTTCTTAGCTGACCTGTACTCGGTAAAAGGAATATTTCTACCAAATTTTAAATCACTATGCCTTATGGTTCCAGAGATATCGTGAAGTCAATAGTTAACTCCCCCGCAACCCCCCTTGGGGGTCGAATTTCGTAAAATCAGTTCTAAGCTGACCTTTACTCGGCAAAAGGAATATTCTTACCAAATTTCAATGTGTTGCATATTTAGTTAATAATAATAATATAATCTTTATTCGTCCCAAAAATTACATAGTTTATTAATACTACCCTTGACCCCCAAACTAGGAGTACCCGTGTCTTGGGGTTGAGATTTCAATATAATATTTTCAATAATTTCAAGATATATAATAAATAATACATGACATACCCCCGAGCAAGAGTATAGTGTTCCGATACGATGCTGTTTAGAAACCTTGAGAAGTAAATTGGCTTTTACCAATCTTGATTGTATCTTCACTTATCATTAGGTGTGATCACAATCAAGCGCAAATGGGCAAATAAAAATGTAACAATTTGATATCAAAATTTACAACGATCCTGAAAAGAATTCAGTCGGTTATCCTTTATCATCACCTTTAAAATAGGAGTTCGTTTTATTTAAGCTAAAGTAATACATTCACGTTACAGTTCTGCTAATAGCCTAAATAATCCTTAAAATTATAATAAAACATTTTTCAAGCAACAAGAAATGTAATAAGCAACTTTATTGTAATAAATGTTTTTCTATTATAGATTAAAAACTTCAGTTTGAAAATAATAAGTAGCACTTATGTTATTACCACAATGTTTAGGTTTTATTACACATCTCTTAATGAGTAATCATTTTACAGGGCGTTTTAACTGTTGCCAAAAAGACTTCTTGGTACGTTAAATTTTGTTAGCAAGTTATTTTGATATGAGCGCTACCACAGAGGTGAAAAACCGCGTAAATGTCGTAACCTGATGAATTTATTCGTCAGCTACAACTCAAGTAATCGTTGAATTTGCTTTTACGATCAGGGTGTGTTTGTTGCAGTGCCTCTTAAAGGTTATTGGCTGAGCGTAACTCAGCCTTCGTCATATTCGATACTTTTTAGTGCCTGTCAAAATAATGTCATACGCTTTTAAAAATGTAATATTTTAAGTGAAAAACGTATATTTTTTAAATGATAATGTAATCTTTAACTTTAACGACTTACAACGAAAAACAAGTAGTTTTGTTATTTGAATTATGAATCATTTTGAAAGAGATATATTTGATTTTATTTCTTTCAAATTTCAATCCCATACTGTAACATATTATAACGTTACGGTAATGATCTCTTTGCATAAATGCTTAAGAGTTTGCTTCTTTATTCGTTAATTTCAAGAGGGCTGCAGGGTTTGAATTTAAAAAAAAATTAGTATCGAAGAATAGGCTAAACAAAACTGTGAGGCTCAACTAGCCTCTATTTAAAATAGATAAAATGTTTTTTGGAAACAATAGAAATTTTCCATTAAAATTGTAAGTGAAATTAAGTAATACTTATAAAGCATGGAGTTTAGACCCACCATACTGCTCCATTGCGAATTGACAGGCTACACACATAAGGCTATAAAAACTGCAACAATCCATATACACCATTCTAAAAACCAGGCTATAATTATAGCTTAAAAAATGGTTTTTAAAATTATGTATCCTATAAATTCACTGTTATTATGCTTATGACTATAATGAAGTAAACTTTATAATTAAAAATGATATTATTACAAATAGGATTATCTATTGCTATCGGCTTGTAATTTATTTAATAGGGAATACGCTTAAGATTACATTCACGAATTTAGTTTTTGTATATTTGTGGAAATGGTTATGTTATTGCAAATTTAAAGCCTTTTTAATTCAGATTAGTCTGAAAGAAGTCGCTATTAAGCGATAAGACCGCCTTTTGTTCTTTTTTTTATATTCAAGTTTATTATATTGTAATAGTTTTAAGGTGCATAAATAAATACAGTTATAGAAATTCAAGTGAAAGGACGTTATAAAAATATCTGTAAGAGTAACTCATATTTAAAAAATCTCTAAAGTCTTAATGTGTAAATTTACAATAAAAAAAATTACCAAATACGTTCGCAGAAACCATCGAATTATCTCCTGAACGGTTTTACGTGCGTACAACTGCATTTATGATGGCAACACTGTTGCAATGTGATTTATTGAGTTTCGAGTACTAACGGCGTGAACTCTCGATTTTGAAATGGCAACATTGGCAACACTTCGACTGCATTCTGATAATTTCTTTCGGTGCTTAGGACGAGGATGCTTATTTTTTATACAAGAATATATTAGTATTTATGATGCGTATTTACCAAAATTATGTACTTCAAATTAATAACAACAAAATATATTATCTAAACATTGTCTTTTTTATTGCTGACAAATTGACGTGTGAATTATTTATAATATAAACGTGCAAAGGCGGTCTCATAGCTGCAAGCAATCTCATTCAGACAACCGTAGGGTGATTGGAAGCTAAGTAATGATTCAGTCTAAAATAGAAGCGCGGTAACTTTGTAAAAGGTAATATGCCTCTTATAGTTTCCCACGCCATGTCTTTGCCGGTAGGGTGGTAAATAGACACGACAGAAGCATCCCACCAGTCTAGACTAAGATAAATGTGTATTTTTGAATTTGCCTGTCGGTAATCAAACCCAGAACCTCCCCTAGAGAATCGAGTATTCGCAACTTTGCGCCAACGAGGCCTGAAACCGACCCCACTTCGAGCAGTGACTATGTAGGAAGCACGGATCCCTCTCATTTAGACTGGTACAGGTATTGACTTGGCACGGATGCTTTGGCAAGTACTTGCACTAGATAGTTGGGCATGAAGATTCACCCGCTTGTCACGACTGTGGAGTCCTCGTTGACACATCACGGCACACTGTGGCAGAATGCCCGGCTTTGGGGCCCCAACGGTACCGCCTCATATCACTGGTTGCCCGTGAGCTCGGTTTTATGCTAATCATTGAAAGTAGTTGGCGGATGATATCTTCCTTCTGTGAAATGTTATCCCACTGAAAGTGGGCCCAGAGAAGGAGAGGGAAGTTACAGCTGAGGCCATCTCTGGCTATAGGAGGAGACCAGGAGCCAGGAGACATGCTTTAGTGCTTCACCTGCTAATTTGAATGGTTGTTACAGACGGTGTCTCAGAGAGTAATGTCCCTACTGAACCTTTGGTGCTCCTATTCAGGATGCTGAGAGTCCCGCTGGGTATTAGTGGGTATTCTGTTCTTAGGCAACTCCCACAGAGGAGTGTGAGAGTCGCTAAAAATCCCCATCGCAAACCCCAGTTCCATACCTACAAGCAGGAGCTTGAAGGTATAAATTACATTCATCATTTCCCAGCAAAAAAAAAGACCTACAAAAGAAATCGCCTTAAAACTATAATAGCCCTTGTTGTGTAGCACTAACTAATATAAAAAGGTTCGTTTTAAATAATAAATCTAACATCTGAGTTATACAATAAAGTATAAGTAAATAAATACAATAAAAATGTTTAGTGATAAAAAGGCAAAAATTTTTTAGTAAGCAGTAAATTTTGGGAATCTATTTTTAGCTTTTAATAGTAAATTAACGATAGTTACCAAAAATCTTATACTTTTATTGTAATGTAAACGAATTTTTATATATCCAAATAGTCTTTCGGCCAGTATCACTTTACGTATAAAGATTAAAATGCATAAAAAAATAATTTTTAAAGTTTTACTTTAATTCATAAAACATATTGCCTTACTTTATAATGAAATACTGCAATAGTTTACAAAGAACTCTTCTTAACAAACCTAGCTAAGAAAAACGTGGACACCCTGACACCGAAAGCAATTTCTCTCATATGTTACTGGCGTACCTAATTCCGTAAGGAAAGGTGAGCATTTGCTGTATACATACTGTATAATGTTAACTATATCTCTATTTTCGTACATACGACACCAGAATATGTCGAACCAATTGAATATTTGGTGACGAGTTTGTAATATCTATATATGTTTATATATAATTAATTAATAATATATTTTTTGTTAAAATTTTTATTTATCCTACTAGTATTCATAGTGTGTATCTAAATTTATATTGTGTAGTACTTGAGTTTTTAGGTGTATGATGTAACTAGCTATAAGTATAATTATATATAATTTAAAAACCCTTAGCGTAGTTTTAGTTCATAAGTTATAAGTAATATAAAAATAATATATAAAAAGTGTTAAATCTATTGACGTCCTACAGCTGAGCGCAGACCTTGTCTTTTATAGGAGAGGGTTTTTAAAGTATAGACCCACCACATTTCTTCATGGTAGGTTGGCAAAATGCACATAGAAATGATTCTCCAAAGACCACTTACCAAAGATATTCCAAGACTCGGCAAAAAAAGGTTACCTCACGAAGTTTTCCTTAACCGAAAATACAGTGATAAATTTTGAACAACAACAATTAGGCATTTTACAAAGTTGAACGACCTTGTATACAGAACAACTGTTAGACAGTTGTTGTCAATTATACATTAAATTATATTTAGTTTCGAGTCTTAATTATGTATTTTAAAGTCGTTTTAGATTTTATTACCTTGTATAGTTCCGATATATTAATCTGTTATTCAGGGTGGAAATGAAACATAATTCATTAGAATTGAAATCTCGTTTTGAGTTATAAATGATATAATCGGCACGAATTAGGTTTTATATTAAAGTATTGTAAGTAGCAGACTTTTAATGTCCCATGGTTGGGAATAGTCCTGCTCACTCATAGAAAAGAGGGTTTTTGAAGTTAAGCTTCTTTAGGTTCATGAGAATAAAAAATTTATGGATGAAACGCCTGATTAGCATCACGAAGGTGTGCAGCGTTTTTTATGCTAATTCGTGTGAATGTTAGGTAGTTATCATATTTACAAATAACATGTTGCATTTTAATTTGGCAATCGTCATTTAATAATTTAATATACTTAAAATATAAAATAAAATTATTCCATAAATTCTCTTTTCTAAATTTTTAATACAAACACAAAAATTAATTAAAATTTTTAATTTTGACAAAAAAACAGTTGCATTTTTATTTAAAATTCGTCATTTGAGATTGCAATAAATTATTTGTATCAATTTTCGACATTTTTCCTTATAAGTCTCGGAAATCTTTAGATTTGAATAAATATGAACAAGACTAAATTAGTTTGCTTTAAAAAAGTTTCAATTCTGAAATGCGTACTTTGTAATCAAGCATTTTTAACCTTTTAGAGCAGAGACCCATCACGCTGCGGATTGGCAGGCTATACAACACAACTACTCCCGGGATATGCAAGTTTTCTCACAATGTTGGAAAGATCAGTCAGTCACCTATGTTTCTTTTTATAAAAAGAAATCTAATAGTGTCCATAGTCTCACTATATCATCGCTTTTTAATTTTATATATTGATATAAATATATAGATAACGCGCAAAAAATTGCACGTGCAATTTTCAACCCGTATACTCCCAGTTGGTGAGAAACCTGACGCCTACCGCCGTTTTTGAGCAAAATATTGCACGTTAATTTAACACAGAGCGGTCGGTCATTTGTGGCATAAAACGTCGCCCGATAGGGTTACCATTTCGCATACCTTTGCTTCAGTCATTTGATTTCGAAAACATTTATGCGGAGTTATAAGCACGCATACCTCGCATTTTAGGCCCTTTCTTTTTGTCTATAATATTGAAACCTGACAGCTTCTTACATTATCTGATGTGACCAAATAATAACGTGCAGTAGTCAAAATTTCGAAGGACCAGTTTCATCTCATCTGAGTTATTAACAATATTTAACCCGTCGTGAACACATTTGGTGTAGTATCAAGGTATGAATTATTAATACCTTATGTATATATTAAAATAAAATGCTAGCTCATGAAACAGATTTTGTCTTGTCTTAGATATATAATAGTCGGTAATTGTTTCAGCGTAACCTATATCACGATATCTCTTGAAATTTGGTAGGAATATTCTTTTTGCCGAATAGAGGCGAGCTAATAACGGATTTTGCGAAATTCTACCCGGAAGGGGGGTTGCGGGGGTGATAACTAATAGACTCATTGACTCATCACTATATCTCTGAAACCATAAGGCGTAGAGACTTGAAATTTGGTAGGAATATTTCTTTTGCCTAAAATAATGAAAATGTTACCCAAAAAACATTCCACGCAGACGAACTTGCGGGTTCAGCTAGTTCTTTATATATTTCTTGAGGATCTAATATCTATATTAAAAAAATTTAAAAAGGCTAGTGTAGTGTATCGATAAAGTCGTTCTCAAGTTAATGTGTGGCCATCACAAAAGGGTTTTATGTTTATATATATTACTAGTGAAATCTATTTGATGACTAACTTAGTTGACAATAGAAAGATATTTGACGATGTCACGAGTAAAAATATTAATTACAATATTTTTTATTATAAACTAAAATGAAATCTATCATAGTATATCCAAATAGTTGGAATAGGTTAAGTAGTTAAGTAGTTTCGGAGTTCATTGGAGTCAAACTCTGACAGGGAATTTTTATATGCCAAATATATGTATATATATTATGCATACGTCATATAAGTTTTCAAAATGTCTATATACAAATTTGTCTCTATTTAATAAAATTTGCATAACTGCTGAACAGATATTGATTGGAATTACTCAACGAGGCATGTAAAAATACTGTCTACGTTAAAATAATAACATCATAGTTACTTATCATTAAGTGAGCTTATAATAGATCGGATGGGTAACTTTAAATATAATTAATATATAACTTTAATTATTAATAATAAATTGGTTACCCTACGAAGGCATCCGTTTTACTTCCCTCACAAGGCTTTCTTGTGGCACGTTTTGACGATTCAACGATGAAATTCTTTCTTTTTTTTCATATTTTACTTCGCGTACAAAATATTTTAAAACTGCATCTGTGCCTCAATAAAAAGTTCTGTTAGCCGTTACTGATTTGCGGTTCTGAAAACTCTGCAACCAAAAGAATCCCTCCATTTAATTACTTGTTTTAATATACGTATACAATTTACATCACGAACGATGCCTAAAATTCAGTTAATTTTAATTACTAGCCGATCCCCACGGTTTTGCACACTTACAAATATACCGGACAACGTTATTTCCTTTTTTTTCCCCGACTGGAAAATCCTCATGGATACCCAGAGTATCACGGGAGGCATATTCTGGGTTATGCCGAACTTTTACCGGCTAAAAACTTGTCGTTGTAGGTCCTCCGCGTCGCTTTGTGACAGGCACAGCAATGCTCGACCGCAGCGACGCGACGGCGATGCCACTTGATATAAGGGGCCCACTTTTTATTTTTTGTACTTTAGTAGGGTGGCGTGTCTGAAACATCCGCGTGCCATCCACAATCTTAGGGACCTCTCTGTCGAGCAACAAACCCCGTATCTGCTGCCCAGAGGTTATCCCTAGGGGGAAGACGACGGTCCTGGGCCACGCGTCTGCGTTTGAGCCTGCGCTTGCGAATGGAGGGAGCGGCTACGTTCTGCTCCCTCAGCCGCTTTGCTGTCTCCTTCTGCGTCATCACCTCCCCGCAGAAGGAAACTACCGCTCTCCAGCAATCCTCACTGCCCACCATAGCTTTAGAGGTTTAGAGGTCAGCACATCCAATAGCAGCCACGAGAGCGGCTCTCTTTTCCGCCCAACGTGGGCACATCACCAATGTGTGTTCTGCCGTGTTAATGGCGAAACCACACTCATGACACTCTTCAGTCGGACAACGTTATTTCGTAACGTTAGTCCATTAGTTATCTGCTTGTGAAAATCCTTTTATTTTTTTCTAAATAAGTAGTCACATAAAATTCTTTCTAATATTAGAAAAAGATCGAATATGTAGTAATAGTATATGTTAAGTCATTCATTCAAAATCAAGAATCCGGTACAACTCTCATTACATCCATTCATCTGAAATTAGTCTAAACAATATCGTGTTACCGTCAATGTTATATGTTCCCGATATAAACACACGCCTGATATTAAAATATGGCCGTGAGAAGGTGAAATCACGTATTCATGAATAAGTGTTTTGAATTGCGCCTTTTCTTGCATTCAAACCTTTCTGTCTCAAGTCTAGATCCAGTTCAACTTGATACTAAATTAATTTTAAGATAAAATACCTATGAAGTGAAAAAGACAGTAATATGTAACATTATAATTATAATTGTAAATAAATTATCGTTAATAATCCTTTGCCTGTATTAAATAATGATTTAAAACCTCTTATTCCATATCCTAAATATCCACAAAATATACATGCACAACGCGCCTAAAGAAGTTTTTACTTCAAAAAGTGAGATAGAATATAATAAAAAGTTTTTAAGTAACTGCCTATTAATAACACAGCAATGGCTACAGCTATCTCCTACATTTATAAAACAGAGAAGGGTTATGATTCCTAAAGATTAACAAGTTACACAATACTCCAGAACGCCTTCCGGTGTAGATCTTTGGGGTGTTTATCTTTACCGAAACGTACACTGTTTTTTGAAGCAGCAACAATTGGATACATAAGTTTTTTCGTAGGAGAAACTTAGTGGAGCATAAGCATTTGATCACGCAATTCTTTTTTAAGTATTCTTCCATCTTGTTTTTAATCGCATCGCTCTTGTCAGGGTCGTCGTGGTTATCATGCTCCACCGTGTTCAGCAATAGACAGTACCCGCCGCAAGACATCCCACAACCTTTGCCTGCTGGTAAATTGGCCGTTAATTGTGTACTGGAGCGCCCACGACAGCTTTTACTTGATCCATCCATCGCATTGGGGATCTCTCTATAGTCTTGTGCCTTCCACTTTTCCCTGTACAACAAGACGTTCTTTGGATTCATTTCTATGCCGATTAACAAGCCCTAAGTATTTCAGTATCCGACTGCGCACTTGGGTGGATAGACGCTCTTTGATACAAAGTTCATCGAGAAAGATTAGTTCGGAACTCGGTCCATGAGATTACAAGCATCTTCCTCCAATACCCCATCTCCAGCGCGTCTATCTTGTCGGTTTAAATTTTTTAGACGGTCCATGTTTCGGCGGCGTACAGCAATATGGGAAATATCAAGCCCATTGCACACCTCCTCATAACCATTCGTCTCTTCATTTCATCCATGCAGCCTCCTTGATTCGAAATAAGGGCTCCAAGGTTGATATACGATTGTATGACGTCTCAGTTTCCAATTTTAGTTATGTTCAACAAGATGTTGGTAATTCTGTCGACAATCATCAACTTGGTTTTACTGCGATTTATACTCAATTCTTCTATAGGATTTCCTTTTTTATGCTAGGAAATGCTTTTACATATTCCTGCCTGGCAGCAGAGAGTGTGAGACTCACTGACTGGGCATGAATACCCACTAAAACCCAACGACACCCACATCAACCTAAGTTAGGGATGTCAGACCCCTTGCTCTTTCGACCTGACACTCCTGTTTGAACTGAAAACGGGGGTTCAAGGAGGAGACTCACCCAGGTTTTTCCTTCCACCTAGCTTTCTCCTTCTAAGGGGAGGGGCAGCAACCTTTCTCTCCATTGTCTACTTTAACGAGATCACAGTCTCGTAGATGGAGGTAACTGCATTCCACCGTACTTCGCTTTAAAGCATTGTGCCTATTATACTTGATTCTGCCTTCGAACTGCGAATTATAATAACGCCATAAGTATTCCGCGTTCTTCTACCAACTGTTAATATATTATTACAATGGCTTACTTGATGCAAATATCATTCATTATTCAGTCCAAACTAATAGGCTCTCGTTACATTATAAGCAGCATAAATCAAATTTGATCTGTTGGCGTTAATGGTAGGCAAACGGTATAATTGCGTCAAATTATACAGTGCATTATGATAAAGCGGAGTAAAGTATATCAATCAATTACTCACGCCTTGTGATTCGTTGTGTTTTACGGTATTTACTATGAGAAACCTGTGCAAAATATAACATACTATGTACCTGGTGTGAAATAGTGGCTGTAGTGAAGTTATAAGCATGCTCTTGGCGTCCTCGATGCATTAGGTTCGTTTATTGGCAGGGATTTTCTAATTTGTTCGAGTCTGGGCTGGTAGAAGAATTAGGCCTAATTCTTCTAGCATGATGCCAAGTAAAAATAATTGTGTTCCAATACAATGCTGTTTACTAAACCTTACGACGCAAATCACCTCTTACTAAGATAGCGCGTTACCATCTTTGTATGATCACTTACTATTAAGGTAGAAGTAAACGCTGACCTGTCAGCAATAAATATATAAAATAAACACTATATAGCTGAGGTGAAATATTGGCATAAAGTAAAGACCCTTCATTTAAATGACAAGTTATATAAAAAAAAAAAATTTAAAGACGATTCTATTTAAAAGTGAAAAGTGTGTACTAATAGTAGGATTAGATATGTTTTGTAACTTAAGATATTTCGCTTGTTTATTTAAGAACCAAAGTAAAAAGATGTGTTTGAAATAACCAGCCAACTTCTTAAACTCTTGATATAAAAAAATCTTAAATTATTTTAACTTGAGAGGATGAATAAAGACTATTTTACTAACATAAACTCGCTCACTCATTACGTAATCTCTTAGAATATTCTCAATTGGCTTGTAAATATTGCAACTATCTGCGATGGACTGTCCCTAATAACGGTTTTCCTCATATTCCCATGAGATCGGGAACTACGCCAGTTATATAAATCTTAAATAATACCGAAGTATCATCGGCAAACAAAACAATCTCATGAACGCTCTTAAAGTAATGAAGGTCATTAATGTAAATGAGGAACAGAAATGGTCCTGATATGGAACCTTGTGGAACTCCCAGTTCCGTCACAGACCCTGCACAAAGCTTTACATTATATAGACAAGTCCAAACGTTAGCTTTTACATAATGTGCCTTTTTTCCTATCAGGGGGATAACTTTTTTGTTATATTTTAATTAAGTTTAGATATTAAGGTTTTTAGAAAACTTTCCGTCTTAAGATATGTTGTAAGAAACCACCCATGATTGTAAAGTTGTATTAATAAGTCTCTTACCAAAAACATGATAAAAAATATAACATTTCGAATGAAGCTTACCATGAAGAGATAATATTGCATTTTGTATGCAGGACACAGAAACCTTAGTATGGTGTGACACTTAAATAGAGTTAAGAACTAAGAAGTTTACTCATTAATTAAGCTTTATTGGTATTAAATCGTGCCTATTTTTACGCCACTTGCCTTTTTTAACCAATAAAAAGGAGGGCTTTTTTATATATTTTATTGGAATGAAACTGTAGTTTTTTATTCACTCCATATGTGATTAAGGTTGAATACGGAGTTACTTAGTTTAACCTTTACATTAATAACGTTAAGTGTACCAAGAAGTGCACTGGTGTGAAGGAATTGTAAGCCCTGGGGTTTGGAAAAGGGTCGGCAATTACAGTTTCTCTTGTATTGGAGTCCCAGAAGACGGTCTATAGTTTCACATAATAAATTAAATCTTTTATTGAAAGAAATGTAACTGAGAATTTTAACTGAAATTTGAAGGATTACTGAAACGATAAAAAAGCGTTAGAGTAACTTATATTATTATAACCGAAATAAAGTTATCAAAAATTATATTGTAATCATTATGAGAACAAAAGGACTGATCGTGTCGTGTGCTCTTCTCAGAACAGGGTGCAAAGGAACCGTCGTTCTTGAATACCATCATTAATCGCAAATTGGAAATAATATATATAAATACTAAATTAGACGTGCCGTAAAAGCCAAATTGGATACATAATATTTGAACTTTAATAGTCCTTGAGTGCCGAATAACTTTATATCTTTTGACCTGTGTATTAAATTATATAATGTTTTATACAATAAAAAACCGAACCTTTTTCAGTTTTAGACATGTTTTGCAACTTACTAAAACAAACTTATATATATTAATGGTAACCCAACCAGCCCATCGGTAATTCTAACAAATTGAAATGAGCAAACGAAGCAATTTTTCAAAATTAAAACGTGTAATTGTAACTGTAGTATGCAGAAAAATGAAATTGGGTCTTATGACAAATGAAAAAATTTGATGTAGGGTAGACAAATTCTGCCCAGACAGCTTGACACATCCGCCTACAGCATTTACCTCGAGACCACGATTCAACTGGGTCGAAATATCGACAAAATGTACAATAGCCATCGTGACACGTACCCGACAATATGGTTTAAATATGTCATTAAAACATGAAAATTTCACTAGCCAATAACTTTCCACGGCTCAAGCCGTCTCCATCATAAGAGAGAGGGCGCAGGACTGACTGCTGAGGCAGGGTGTTGGAATACACCGCCAATTTCCTAACTTCGGGCAAATATTGAAAAAATCTTATAAAAAAACTCAATATCGATATTTTATTTGGCCAGGCCCGGGACTGGAACCCAGGATCTCATATATATATAGGCAGCAAAAAAAATATATTAAATATAAATATATAAGCTAATATATAAAATTCTCGTGTCACAATGTTCTTTCCATACTCCTCCGAAACGGCTTGACCGATTCTTAAGAAATCTTTTATACATATTTAGTAAGTCTAAGAATCGGCTACGATCTAGTTTTCAAACCTCCACATGTTAAGGGTTCTCCGCCTCACTTTTTTTTATCAAAATTTTTAGTTTTTGTGATACAACATACAAAAATACATACAATCCCAAATTTTCACCGTTTTATCACCAACCCCTATTTTTTAATAGCGATAATAGTAATTATATGGCAAAACAGCGATTGCTGGGTCAGCTTGTTTTATTATATAAGATAGTATTAATGATATAATTAAATTGAGCTTCACATTTAAAATATGAACGTTTCAAAATTAATTACCGTCTGGACGTCCATTCATACTCGTACATCGTGAGTGGCATGACGTGTGACGCGTGTCGGACGCACGACGCATCGTGAATGGCGGCCCTTTGTGTAGGGCGACAGGAACTAGTGTTGTAGACAATATCAACACATGAATGAACAGTACGCGGCCTTTGTCTGATTATAAAGAGAGAATATTTTTTAATTCCGACTATTAGTTCACACTCTCCCTATATGTCTCGTTAAAATTTTCAATCGCTAATAAAATACTTTTTGAAGTAAAACTTCTTTATGCGCATGAGGGTAAAATTGTTATGGATGAAACGCGTGATTAGCGTAACGAAGATGTGCAGCGTTTTAATCCTAATTCGTTTGAAGGTTAGGTAGTTTTAATATTTACAAATAACATGTGGCATCTTAATTCACATTTAGTAATTTGAAATTTCTATAAATTATTTGTAGTAATTTTAGACACTTTTAATATTTTATCGACAATTAAATTCCTCCCTCTAAGTCACGAAAAACTAAAGTTTTACAAGATTTAAAAATTAATTTGCGAAAGAAGTTTCACTTCTAACATGTGTACTTTGTACGCACGCACTTTTAATTTATTTAAACTTGTAATAGATGACGCTTGCAAGTTCAGATTTTTTTATGAATTCGTTAATTAAATTCAAATTGTGAAAACTTGAATATAACACTATATTAGACTGCCTTATTTGTGTAGGTGTTAACATGTTCGACTACAGCTATGAGGCCCCGATTTAGAGTCCCCGGTCGGGTAAATTCAAAAACCACTATTGAGTTTTCTATTAAGATTTTCTCAATATTTGCCAGAAGTTGGGTGGTTGGCGGTTTGTTCAACCCCCGTTCCTCAGAGAGCACGTTAAGCCGTAGGTCCTGCGCCTGACCTCTCTCCGGCCGTGTCGGACTTCAGTCACATCTGCCTATGAGAGTGATGGAATAGAGAGTGCGCTTGTGGACGATGCCTGCCAACCCGCAGTGCTACTTACTTACTTATTGTATTAGAAGAGTTTCTTTTATGTATTGAGTTTAAGAAGTTCATGCTAGAGGGCACTGGAATAATATTACTAGCTAGTTGATAACCTAGATATATACAAAAAACCCTCACTTCTATGAGTGAGGACTCCTGTGCCCAGTAGAGGGACGATAAAGGGCTACCAGATACCGTACCTTAAAAATAAAAAGACAGATTTTGAATTTTTCAACTAAAAATACGATCTTTCATATTTCATCCGATTTAGATAAAATAATGTTTGCATGCACTTAGGATTAATGTCGAATCCAATAAGTAGTAAAATAATAACATTAAATCTGCTTGCAATTAAATATTGTGTCATTTAATTGACCTCACTCTTGTAGGCAATATTAGCAATTCGAGCCTCGTACGAGTCACGCAATGCGAAAAAAACATCTGAATACTGGTAATAATTAAATCAAATTGCTCCATTGCTGCATGCTTTAGTTTTTATGAAGATTAAATCTTCGATGCATAATTTAAAGAATTAGTACCTGCACGAGCGCATTTTCTTGTGAAATCTCGTTTTAGCAGAAAAACACAGATACAGATAAACTTTAAAAGTATACACAAGACTAAATACGAGAAATTTGGTCTAAATTGTTCATTTATTACGCGTTATTGATTTAATAGTTAAAAATATTGAAGAATGAAGGCTATAATTTCATTGAAATCTTAATACTATAATCTTTCTAAATAGAAACGGGCACTTCTGGATTTGCTAAATTCGTATAAACATTATTTAATTCTGTGATATTTTAAACCTGATGAATCACAAGCATAGTAGCTATTGAAGCTCGACTTGTGTGATGACGTAATTCGGTTTATTATAAAATAGTTATTATTTAAATATTCCTCATAAAACTAATACATCTATAAAACTTACAGATGAACTGAAGGAGAAGTACAGTAAAACATACCTGAAACAAAATAAAAGATTATTACTTGCAGGCAAGCAGTTGTGATAAATAAAATATTTCATAATGTTTTTATGTAGAAATAATGTTATTACAATCTATTATCTTTATAAGGAAAGAAACAACATGGTTGAATTCCTAATATTATAGGTGATCCCCATCGCCTTATATAGCATAGAGGTGTGTAGAAAGTCTTCCAAAAAACATGTGTCATTTTACAATCAAAAGGCCTATATTCAAAAGTAAAAGAAAAATAAATAATTATAACCTTTACAATACAATAAGGAATAATTATATAGAAATGTCATCATGTCTTCATCTTGTAAATACATAGTGGATCATGTTCTCCGAAGTTGAAATAAATATGTTTCATTAAAGACCTCCATTCACGCACCACCCACTCATTTAACGGTGAATTTGGTGTTCCGTATGCAACAACAGAAATATAAACTCTCGATTTACAGTTAAACATTATATTCTACAAATATATATTTATATATACACTAGTAAATTATTAGATTTATAACATAATTTACATAAGGACACTGGGTTTTTTTATGTTCATCGCTAGTTAACCAATTGTAAATTAACGTCATGGCCACAGAAAAAAAAACATTACCAAAAAGTTCCTATATAAATAAAGTCTGCCAATATATAAAAACTTAATTACGTACTTGAAGCAAATTAAAAAAAAAATACTCGACTCGCTCATACTCGGCGAACGCCTACACAATAGGCGTTCGAAAATTCAAAATCCGAATTCATTTGCAATTCAAAATGGTCGACCAGGTGACGTAGCAGGAAATCGAGTTTATTCCTATGCTAATATTACGAACCATGTCTGTACATAAAAATTCGTTAAATATAACTTTTGTTAATCATTTTAATACTAATAAATTTGGGGATTGTTATATTCTGCGATGGTAAATAAAATATGGTAATATATGTCTGACGATTATCATATATACCTAAAATGATTTTAGTAAACAAAAAAGTGGATGCTCTTGAAATATAATGAAGAATTTTATTACACGTTTGACTCATAACTAACTAAAGCTATCTTCTTTGGGCAATCATTTGCGATACAAGGGATTAACTTATGGAAGCTACCTCTGACGATCAGAGAGGCTAGCTCTTGGAAAAAAAAAAAAAATATTTTTTTTAAAGAGTATAATTACTAATATCGCTATTAAAAATAGGGGTTAATGATGGGAAGGTGAAAATTTAGGGTATAATGTATTTTTTAGAGGTTTGAAAAATTGATGTAATTAGATAATAGTATGTATTAGTTTATTATAATATGTATTTGTGGGTTCGTATGTATGTAAATATATATGTTTTAGTATGTGTTTTTGTATGTATTTACTACACCTTATACCACATACCCATTTTCGTAACGAAATTTCCCAAAATTGCATGGCAGATATCGCTACTAAGCGATAAGGCCGGCTTTTTGTTCCCTATGATTAAGTTATTGTATGTATTTCATGTATTGTTTATGGTGTACAATAAAGTGTATCCTCTCTCTCTCTCTCTCTCTCTCTCATATTTTGATGAAAATTACATGGTAAAATGATAAATACTATCGTAATATGTAATAGTAAATGAGAGTAGTTAAATTCTATTTCGAATTCAACTCTCGAATTTAAGAAATTTTATTTTCGAAGGTTTCGACATTTAGTCGGAAAGGAATTTGAGTGAAAAAAAACCTTTACGATCTAGATTCTTTGGTGAGATATGAATTATGTGTTCAGCGTGTTATCATCTTCGATTGAACAGTTACTTATCATTAGAATATATCTGTGTAAATAGTACTCTAAATAAAAAGATAACAATAAGGAATTTTCATAAACCTCATTCGATAAAGTTATAAACCTATGTTGGGCAGTTGCTCATGGGTAATTTCTATGCCAATTTCTATTGAATACTGTTATATTATCAATGAAAGAGTTGATATTGTGAGTCAGGTATCATTTATTTCTTTTAAATGAATACCTTTCTAGTATAATGTACTCATATTAAACCTTATCTAACCCTAAAGTTGCCTGGCAGAAACCGCTACTTAGCGATAAGGGCGTCTATTTGGACCGTTTCTTTAAATTGATGTGTTATATCATCTGTGGAATGCAATAAAGTTTATTCTCTCTCCCTCTCTCTGACAAAATAATTATGCTCTATCATTAACTATATAAAAACGCCTTATCTATCTATCTATATATATAAAAGAGATATCCAAGTCTCTCTTGATCCAAGTCTCATCACGATATGTCTGGTACCATAAGGTGTAGAGACTTTGGTACGAATATTCCTTTTGACGAGAACAGGTCAGCTAAGAACCGATTTTACGAAATTCCACCCACAAAGGGGATGTTTTGACTAATTTGCCTACATTAATAAAAATGCTACCCAAAAAATATTCCACGCAGACAAAGTCACGGGTTCAACTAATATACACCAGCCCATGATTTCCCACTGCTGGGCTCAGGCCTCCAAGCTCATATGTGAGAGGGTTTTAAAGCATAGACCCACCACGCTGCTCCACTGCGGATTGGCAGGCATAGTACACAAGTGTACTCGCTATTCCTTCACTCTCATAGTACGACATGATGGCAATCCGACACAACCGGAGAAAGAGATCAGGCGCAGGACCAACGGCTTATCGAGGCACGGGGGTGGATCACACCGCCAAATTTTTCCCAACATCGGGCATAAATTGAGAAAATCTTAAAAGAAAACTCAATATCAATTTTGAACTGGCCCAACCTAGCACCTCCTGTCTGTAGTCGTACAGGCTAACCACTAGACCTATGAGGCATATATATATATATATATATATATATATATATATATATATATATATATATAAGAGATATCCAGGTGTTTATTGAGTCATCACGACATCTCATAAAGCGTAGAGGCTTGAAATTTGGTAGGAATATTCCTTTTGCCGAGTAGAAGTCATGTTTCTTATTAGTAAAACAATTTGCCTAAATTAATGAATATGCTACCCAAAAACCATTCCACGCAGACGAAGTCGCGGGTTCAGCTTCAATTATTATGTTCAATCTCATTTATTTCAAATGAAAACTCATTATCAATATTTGTATTAGGTTTTAGTATTATTAAACATCAGTTGAATTATTTATTAGAGGCAAAATTTCAAATTAATGCACAGTTAGATATTATATTTGGATAAAATATTTTATTGAATATATTTAAACGGCAGCTGCTTTTTAATACTAAAAGGAAAATACATTGGTTGCAATCAAATGAAATGGCCGATAGATTTTGCCTGTTTTCTTTATTTGTAAGGTGGTCGTACTTTTTAACGTCTTACCGATCTCCGACGCGATTAGAGCCGGGAACGCGACAGTCGGTATCGATAACGACATGCGAAGACAAAATGTGATATTATCTCCCTGTGGCTATCCCTCATTTGAAATTCAATTCAGTTTCGCGTTTATAATAAATTACAGTGGTTTTTTAAAGTGGTTTCATAAAGGAACATTTTTTTAATAATATTCATATACGATTATGATTTAATAGTCCCGCTAACTGCAATCAAGAAGGGTGTCTTGATTTAATGAACCGAATATAAACGAATATCTTAATTTCATTACATAATTTGCTGGCAGCCGCTGTATACAAGCGGCGCAAGATCGGGCCCATTGGAATTCATTAAGAGAGACCTTTGTCCAGCAGTGAACGTTCATTGGTAATTTTAAGAAATATGTTAAAAATATACTTTTACAAAAGGTATATTATAATGTTGAAGATTATTTAAAGGATGCGTAGGTTTGCGCATCTTCTGTTCCCTCCCTGAATCACCGAAATGAGTGCTAGAGTAGATTGTGTAAGCGAACCTCTGGCCCTCCACTCATGGATGTTGACGATTTCCGCTAGGTTTTAGTGGGTATTATGTATTGTCAGTGAGTCCCACACTCCTGTCCAGGGATGCGTAAAGGCATTTCCCAGCGGCGAAAAAAAAGCTATAAAAATGTGTGTAATTGATTAAAGTTGAAAAAAAAAATGAAAAAATATTTCTTGTCTTTAACAATTGGTTCTAATTCTATTCTATATACAGTTGATGGTGGCGACCTAGTAAGTTACTAGTATAAATACTAGTACTTGTGACAGGCGGCACCGCTCTTCCGTATCACAGTACATACATTAAATAAACCCAATTATGACAGAAGCTAATATGCTAAATTACTACTTACTATTGATATAGAGAGATAAGAGAATGCAAGTATGTGTGTGTGCGTGCGTGTGTGTGTGTATGTATCAGTGCGTGCGTGCGTGCGTGCGTGAAAGTATTATGCATGTTGTGCAGCAGTTCATATTACACAGTCTGTCTTAAAAGACTTTCTACCTCTATATGACTTTGTTCTAATAACCACTATGTGACAGTTATCTTACATTTGTGACATGTTAATCGATAAATATTAATCTTTTTGTCAACTAAGTTATTAAGTCGAATTGACTCCCAAGTAAAGTGTCGATCAGCAAATTCTGCTTTAGCCGGCCTTACTAATTGTGCTACTGGAACCTTTCTTCTTTTATGGATGCGATTCTCAGGAACGATAGGTAAGCCAATGTGAACTTCAAGGACATTCGTAACACGTATAGTTTCCTTACTGTTAGTACCTCACATATATAAAGTTTTTTCTAATCTATAGTGCTTACAAAGCATCACTTTCAGTAACAATAGTTGCACACGAAAGCAAAATATTTCACTTTGTAATATACAAAATTATATTTAAAAGTGTAACCGCTGAAATTCCAACCGGTTTCTTCTCAGAGGATTCAACTTTCTGAACCGGTAGTTGATTTATTACCAACGGACAGACTACTGACGATTAAGAAGTGCATTTTAAACCTAAAGTATATTTTGATTTATTTGTGAACGAAACTTTAATACCTTTTGTGTGAGCTTAGAATTTTACGCAAATGAGATTATGAATGAGTATTAAAAAAACTGTATTAACAATTAATATTGGAACTTTAATAGATGAAGGGAAATGTTATTAACGATTTAAAATGTGAACAAGATACTTGGAGAGTCAAAACTAATAAAAATAATTGGATTACAATTAAGTCTGTCAGTTTTAATTGGAATTTCAAATGGATTCTGTTTAATATTATACCACCCTCTTATATTTAATCTTCTGACAAAAATTTGTAGTGTATAAAATGTAAAGTATGATATATCTGTCTTTATGTACACAATAATTGATTTCATTTTAATAACAAAGGCGACCAAGTTTAACAAATACAACAACTGAGGATTACTAGTCTAGACATACCCCAGAATTACTCTCTGGATGTGCGGGTTTCCTCACGATATTTTCCTTTAAGGAAAAGCACAATGATTCATTATAAAGAGAAAGTTATCATGACCTGCTGTGTATTTGAAACCGCTATTTCTTTAAGCACATCTCACCACTGGGTTATCAGGGCTTTTAGGGTATATTTACTTAGACAAGTCTAAGAATCCTACAGAGCGTGCTCGTCTTCTTTCCGGTTAGAATAGGGAATCAGCTTTTTGGCTGCAAGCTCTTCCATCGCCTAATTTAAGATAGTTACTTTAATTCCCTGGAGGAATGGACGGTGCCTGGTATGGTATGCGACTTCTGTTGACACCATGGCACATTCACATATAAAATTATCTTCAACGTTGCCTGGTATTGTGGTGGCTGACGCCGAAATTTAAAAATTGCAGAAATATTGATCTATTACACAAGATCACATATTTCTGCTATTTGGCGTGAAAACTATAGAACCGTGGGGTTCTGAAGCAAAAATATTTCTTAAACACCTATCTAAGCAGTTACTGGATTCCACAAATGACAATAGAGCTTACCTCGGACAAAGGATCAGCTTAGCTATCCAAAGAGGTAATGATGCCAGCATTTTTGGAACACATCCTATGGACAGCAATTTAGATGCGGCTTATTATTTTATTAATTTTTTTTTCTCGTATGTAACTGATGTAATATGTATATGTAGTTTTATTAAGTTTTTAATTTAAATAAATTACTGCTTAACTCTAGATTTTGATCTCAGAAAATTTTCGTACATGACTCTTAAAAATATATTTTCATAACAAAAAATCCTGCTTTGATGCTGTATAAGCAAAAATCAAGTTATAAAGCATGTAGGAAATGACAAAAAACATTACATTTTTATTTATGTACATATTTAAATGGAATTCATTTCTATTTAAACAATTACAAAGCAACACTGTTACATTGAATTTCGCAATATGTTTAATATTTATAAATCATTGACGTCATAACAATAACGAATTGATTATACGGAAGTAGGTATGCACATATACTGAAATAAAGTAACTGATTTTGAGTCATTATTGACTTTAGCTAGTTTCGTTTAGCAATAAAGAACTTGAAACTTAAAAAAAATGGTAGGTACTTAAGGCTACACAACAGAATTGAAGACTTCATCATAGCCTGATTAATAATACATCATGCTACTGTTTTTTTGTTCTGTATTCATAAAGTAATAATAATTTATAATATATTAGCTGAACCCGCGACTTAGTCTGCATGGAATGTTTTTTGGGTAGCATTTTCATTACTTTATCCGTTCTTAGCTGACCTCTACTCGGCAAAAGGAAAATTTCTACCAAATTTCAAGTCTCTACGCCTTATAGTTTAAGAGATATCGTGATTCGTCAGTAGATACCTGGATATCTCTTATATATATAGACTAGCTGAACCTGCGACTTCGTCTGCGTGGAATGTTTTTGGTTATTATTTTCATTAATATGGGCAATTTGTTTTACAAATAAGAAATATATCGTCCTCCCATCTCTTTACTGGTCTGCCTCTACGTCTTTTCCCGGTTCTTCAATCAAATCTATTAAAATAATCATTAGTCAAGTAGGCTCAAAAATCAAAAAGCACTTTTCAGAATCGTCAGTAGTTAGTAAAAAACTCAACGGTTACGCCAATCAAGTCCAAACATCTTTTTCACTTAAATAATCTTCAACGTTACAATATGCCTTTTACAATAGGAAGTTTTTAACTAATATTTGGAGGTAAACTCAGAAGTGATTCGGGTATCTTATTAAAAATGCGTGTGCTCAACCCGACAAATGATCTTTGAAGCTCATCACTCTAAAATATGGCATGACAAGTTTGTTTTTATTTCTTGTATAAAAACTGTGTGTTTCGCTTCTTTTGCTGTATAAATAAATATTATCACGGATATATAGTGATATTCAATATCTATTGCGAAGCATTTTTGGGTACCGCTCAGATACCTTGACGGTTCTGTCCATTTCCATTTCAATCTTCTTGTGTTTATCGTTGGTTATTTTGGAAGCATTTTATTGTCCGATGATCTTTAAATGTTTAATTACTAATTTAGCTGTAGTGTTCTCGGTGAAAATCAAAAATGAGCTGTTATAAACCCTGTTATGTTGTACAGTTAATTCTCGCGGGCGTTGGCCATTGGCCGATCTGCGCAGTCGCTATTGGCCAGCGGCGATCGGCGTGCACAAAGCGGAGAGGCGGCGTCCGATACAGAGGCTGTAATTGTCAGTTTACCTGTCCACCGGACAATATGAATATATGCACTTTATATTTAGCCCATGCCTCGGAGTTGCTAGTGTGTAACTGAATATTTTTATATGATACATCCACGTGTTATCACGAGCAATAACTTATGTGAAACATTACCTTCTAAAGTAATAAACATTGTCTTATAGTCACTGCTTTTAATTGTTGATGTGAATACGTTTTTAATGGAAATCGGGGAATAGAATTTGGTGTTGTAGCTACATATCTATCACCTCCATGAGAAATTCAATTACAACACTAGATAGCTAAAGTATCAAAAAATTTATTACGCTAAGTAAGTAAGAATCATATTGACTATTTGAACGGGTACATACCACGATGGCGTGGCATGGATCGTGGTCACGACGTTACTGCTGTGGGCTGTTGTGTCAAGCTGTCAAGGGCAGAATCAGACGTAGGGTAGACAGATTCAAATAGTCAATAAGTAAGAATCATTTATTCTGTAATGGTGTTACAAACACAAATGTTTATTCTTAACCTAGCCTTGCAGCGTTACTGTAACACCAATTGGAAAAGTTTTACAGCTCAGCATTTGTCATGTGTTTGGAGATCACATGACGCTAATTTACAGCTGTGACCCCGGTGAGCCCACAGCGTATTACAATGTTATAAAAATGAAGTAAAATAAAACAGTTGATTAAAAAACAAAGATTTTTGCTTTTGCTGTTACAATATAGATAATGCAGCAGTATAACTTTCTGCTTCCTTTTGTTTTTTTAGCATATAAAGTTTCAAGTGATGCCTCGTGGCACAGGCTTGGATAGGTGGGGGATATTGTTCCAACATCGTGTAGCAGCATATTTTAAGTAAGAATTGTAATATCGCTATTTTATATAGAAACTAATTCCCTGTTACGAGATGTATTCATGTACACAAAACAGCTGTGTCCATAACACACCACACCCTATTTTTTAATTTTTATTATGCATATCTACGCAAAACCTTGTCTAATATATTAGGTATATCATTATATAGATCCCTGTCCTATAAAATACATACGATACATTAGCAAATTCATAATACACATACGAGAAAATTTATAGGCCATTTTAACAATTTTTTTTTATTGACGTTACAGGACGTAAAAACACTTTTTAGTATAATGAAAAGAATATACTGATTAACGATTATAATTCCATTTAAATGATATTTAGTGAAATGAGATGCACCTATAAAGTGCATTGATATATGGACACGGTACCGTTTTCACATACTCGTATCCAAACTATTATTAAACGGAATTATTACTACTGAACATTATTGAGGATATGGAATTAGCTCTAAAAAAAACAGCTGGCAAGTATTATAGATGCAATGCTTGTCAACGAGCGGGCCTGGAATGCTGTTGCCACCTTCTACGAAACAATCATTTCGCTAAAGGAGGCACGGCAAAGAGAGAGGGCGAATGCAGCTGAAGCACAGTACCCCGGACGGAGGGGAATAGGAAACAGGAGACGGAGGTTTAGCCAACTCCTCTCCCGGTAGTGCCCTTTTGAGCCGGCCTCATTCGGAGGAGCCAGAGTGGAATGCCACAACGAACCTCTGGTCCTTCCATTCTCAAATGACGAGGGCTCCGCTGGGTTTTAGTGGGTATTCTGGTACTACCGGCGAGTCCCACACTCCCGTCTGTCTCACAGGCGGGGTGCGTAAATGCATTTTCCAGCGAGAAAAAAGAATCCTCTTTAAAAAAACAAAAGTATAAATTCATATTTCAGCCCTTGACAAAGGAGAAAGTAAAGATGAAGGAAGAAATGATGCTGTATAAGACGAAATTGCTATCAGTTGAGATGACGACGAATACAACTAAAATAACCTTTGCCCTAAATGAAAACAATGCTGATATGTTGCAAACTGTGAAAGCCAAAGAAAAATACTAAAATTTGTTTTATTATAATTAAAAATTTAGCCCACGTTCCCGACATCCGATGCCCTAACTAAAGAATGCATGAATCAATTTGGATCGCTTTGTGCAATGCAATTAAATATTAATAGTATTAACAACTAAACAATGAAGACTGCCTACGTTGTTGTACAGACTTGTACAACGTGCATTTGCTAGCAATGAGACGGTCTCTTACCCTTTAGTACCTGCTTCTTGACAGTTACAAATATATTCGCGTCCACGAGCATAAAAAGACCATCTTGAAAGGTCAACGTTTTAAGGTTTACTAATTTTATATAATTAAAAATTACACTATTTACTTTAACCATTACCATTCCAATATTTATCCATTCTTGACATTGTATTTCTTACACCAACTCCAATAGATACATTAAATTACGTGATTTTAAACAAAATATTAAATACGCCTTTCCTTAAATGACTAAATATTAAGCATTGCTAACATTGCAATTAATAAAATAAACAGATTTTGTAAGATCTAGTAAGTCTGGATTAATTTTAAAGGATTCAGATTGCAAAGGGTTCGGGTCATTAACTTTACTGCAGGGAATTCAATTATAGTAGTGATTGTACTTTTTGGTGCTTTAAAATATACTAAAGCTCGTGCAGAACGAAGTGTAGCAAGATTCTAGTCAATTTTAACTAATACATATATAAAAAAAACAATAAGCGATAATAGAGAGACCACTTTTTAAGCAAAGGGTACCTGAATCGATTAATAGGTAGTTTTAAGAATATGGAGTTTCAAGTACTCGAGTCACTGTTGAGGTACAAAAAATAATCAAAAAGAAAGTTAAAAACCTAAATATATGTGACACAAGAAAACCGAGCTTTTTTTAGTACAGACATTAAAACAAAATATCAGCTGTTGTGGTGGTTCCTCATTATTAACTCGGTTTAAATGAAATCTATTACATTCAATACCTACGTTGACATGCTTTGGTGGTAATGAGATGAATTGTGCAGACTTAATAAATGAGAAGCATGTTCCGCCACGCGGACCACTCCTCGCACACACACCTCCATGGCATTGCCAGCCTGCACCCTAGATCTGCAAACACTGGACGTCCACAACCTCGTAAGCTCCTGCTGTCACCACCACTAGGTGTGGGTGAATACGACGGCGTTGACACGCGACGGCAGTGGCAGAACTCGGATTGATCTAGATGGCCGGCATAAGCTGGAGCAAACCAGCCTGTTAGAATGACGAGCAGAAACAAACACCGGGCATCGTCGATGCCTGAGAAAATTAGCCAGGCTAATGAGGCATTCCCTCGAGGCCCGTACCCCACAACTTGGTTGTGAAGAACCCCGGATGATGGCTTATAAAAAAGGCCAAATATTGTAAACGATTCACTTTTCTTCACAGCTTAACAGTTATTCAATTCAAACTTTAGTTCCCACTCTTTGTAACACATCTCATCATTCTCTATTAGTTTATACTCTCACCTTCTATATTGTGCTCAAATATTCTATTATACCACCAGTCAAATTTAAATAATTCATTGAATAAAACTGTTTTGCAAAACAGCACAGCGTCATCAATTTAAAGCTTACGCAAAATGTGGTTCTGAGTTTTATTGCCAGTAGGACACATTTATGAAATCGCTTTATCTACTTCGGCTACTACAAAAACACTCACGAAGGCACCAAATACCCTAAAGACCACCTGTTTGATCTGCATCATTGAAGATGTTGAAGGATCCAGGATTTTCCTCCTGATTATTAATGAAAATCATTTGTATGCTGTCCCGAACCGAAATTATAATAAACATTAACATTAAGATACTGGGCAGTAAGTTAAGGGCAAAATAAATGTGACTGAAATTCTAATTAATATCGACAATAGACTGGTTCTGATGTTGAAGGAAGTAGGTATGATTGTTTAAAGGTAGTAAAAACAAAAAATATTAAATACTGTGTATTTACTTTTTGTATTGCATACGAGTTCATAATTGTTGGTTAATTATAATTTTATTTGCATTTACGCTTAAGAAATAGTATATTTCAAATTATTGTATACTAGATGTTCTACGCGGTGTTACGCGGAGAGTTTCCGTGGGAATATGAGCACATTCCAGTTAGTGACTGTAAACAATGCTTATGTAAGGTGGATAAAAAAATTAAAAGTGCGTGCGTACAAAGTACACAGGTGACGTGAAGTGTACAGAAATTTTTAAATCTTGAGACTAAGAGGGAGGGAAAATGGAAGATATGTTAGGAATTTAAAGAATATAATTGTCATTAAAGTATTAAAAGTTTCGAAAGTTAATTCAAATAATTTATTAAAATCTCAAATGACGAATTGTAAATAAAGATGCCACGTGTTTTTGTCAATATTAGAAAAGAGATATATTAAATGATCAATTGATGACTGGCCAATTAAATTACCATAGGTTATTTGTTAATATTAAAACTACCTAACCTTCAAACGAATTAGCTTAAAAAATGCTGCACATCTTCGTGGCGCTTATCACGCGTTTCATCTTCAAAAATTGATCAAAATTTCGAAACTGAATATGTTACTATTTAAAAAAAACATTGAATGATTTGTGTCCTTCACACCGTATCTTTACATCATATCGTATGACTTGACTTTAACAAAAAACTTCTAGGTATATAAATTTAGAACTAGATATTATTTAGCGTGTCTGAATTGAAATTGAACCAGAAACATTTCAATTTAATAACTTTATCTACACATTAAAATTCAAAGAAATTCTTATTTGGCTATAGTTCCAAATCAAGAATTCTACGCATTTAGGCAACGCCTTTATTAGAAACAAGTATGTCATAGTTGTTTTTATACTAGCCTTAGTTGTAGGCTGTAAATAAACATGTTTCAATTTGACAAGCATAACATTGTATTAGGGTTAAAACACGCATTTTTTAATATTACCATTTATTGCATCAACACTTATTTACACGCAGATTCTTTGGAAGAATAGTGGCACAACTCAAAAAAGCTTATTTTATAGGAGAGCCAATTAGAAATGAAACACACCTATTAAATTAGATTTTGTGGTGTCTCTTTTGACCATTCATAATTCTGTTGAGTTCTGAAAATTTTGGTTAGTGGAAATATTAATTTCACCAAAACAGCGTTATACTTTTAAAGTATTGCCTGATCACTTTCGCTGTAACTGCCTCATTGGTCTAGTGTTTAGCATGTTCGACAACAGACATGAGGTCCTGGGTTCGAGTCCCGGGTCGGGCCAATTCAAAAATCAATATTGAGTTTTCTATTAAGAGTTTCTCAATATTTGCCCGAAGTTGGGAAGTTGGCGGTGCGATCCACCCCCGTGCCTCGGAGAGCACGTTAAGCCGTCGGTCCTGCGCCTGATCTCTCTCCGGGCGTGTCGGATTCCCGTCACATCGGAGTATGAAAGTGAAGGAATAGAGAGTGCACTTGTGTACTATGCCTGCCAATCCGCAGTGGAGCAGCGTGGTGGTTCTATGCCCTAAAACCCTCTCTCAGGCGAGTGAGGAGGCCTGTGCCCAGCAGAGGGACGTAAATGGGCTGCTGCTAATAAAAGATAAAAGTGCGTGTGTCCGAAGTACAAATGTCTAAAATGAAATTTCTTTGGCATATGTTACGAATTTAAATGTTAAAAGTGTCGAAAATTAATAGAAACAATTTAATGAAATCTCAAATGACAAATTGTAAATAAAAATGCCACATGTTATTTTTTAATATTAAAGCTAACTAACCTTCAAACGAATTAGGTTAAAAAACGCTGCACATCTCCGTGACGCTAATCACGCTTCGTACTATCGCAAAGTACATGTAAACCATAATCGAAGATCTTACCTAAGTTTTCGCTGTGCGTAATCAATTGATAACTTTTCTTAGAAATATATGACAGTAACAGACGTCAATTGTCACCAAAAGCAGTCACCGATAGAAGCCGAGGAGGGCCGAATAAAGCCGATCGCGTTCAAATATGGCCGCACGCATTCCGATTGCATCTAATAACCTCAAAATCGAATGCAAAATGGCGTATTGAAATCACGCCGCTTCGTTAAGCATTCCGACATGCCATAACAGAGTGCGCATTTTCATTTGGGGCCATTGTATTGGCAGATATTAGTAATGATTTCAATAAATAAATTAATCGTATGCCTTTGCGAATAGCATCGGTTTGGCACGCGTCGTCGTACGGACGATGAATCGCTAAGTTCACGATTGTACCTCTATGGTCACTCAGTTTATTGCTGATTTTATTTTGCTTGACTCATGTCATTCGTACGTGAGGTAGGGCATTAACTTCTATGAAATTTTTATTGTAAACGGACGTTTTTATACATTGTGTACTCTTTGCGGGGTACCTATTTATTTTACATAATTGTTTGTTGCTTTGTTTATATGCTAATTGGATGTTGATTTTGCATCTGTTTAGTATACCAAATTATAATATTAAGCGGACGAGTCTTGAACGGTGAATTTTAATAATGTATCCTGTGTGAGAATTCGCAAGCGTAAAGGTGATGCTGAAAACAAAGACTCACAATGCCTCTACCGGTATACGCGAAGTAAAATAAAAAAATAGATTGCTTGGTTACTAAAAATCTATATTTAACTGGTCTTCCCTAGTAATATTTCTCACAGTAATTTAAGTTAGCCTGTATCATACAAAGATAATTTTAATACAAACAATCGCCATCAGCAATGTATGTATTGATAATCATTTATATAAACTGTACAATTTGGAAATCATGTCCTTATTTCAATTTTTCGGGGTTGCTTTGATCTTTCTTTTGAATTTTTATCTTTATTGTTATTTATTACTTCCGAAACGAACAATTATTATATACCTTAACAACTAAATACACAAGAATCAGTCAAGTTTCCCCTAATTACTGAGACTTAACTGCCTCATTGGTCTAATGGTTAGCATGTTCGACTACAGACATGAAGTCCTGGGTTGGAGTCCCGGGTCGAGCCAATTTAAAAATCGTTATGAGTTCTCTATTAAGATTTTCTCAATATTTGTCCGAAGTTGGGAAGTTGGCGGTGTGATCCAACCCCGTGCCTCGGAGGGCACGTTAAGCCGTCGGTCCTGCGCCTGACCTCTCTCCGATCGTGGCGGATTCCCGTCACATCGGACTATGAGAGTGAAGGAATAGAGAGTGCACTTGTGTACTTGCCTACCGATCCGCAGTGGAGCAGCGTGGTGGGTCTATGCTCTAAAAACGCTCGCTCCTCGGAGTGAGGAGGCCTATGCCCAGCAGTGGGACGCTAATGGGCTGCTACTTACTTATTTACTTTTTATTGAGACATATACATAATATATTAGAAGATTATATTAGAGTTATTTTGTGTAAAATACAATGTATATAAAAAGGCATTAAAAAGAATAAGGAAAAAAAATGAACTCAAAAAAAGTACATAATTTTATACTACACATTGATATAGATCATCTTTAAATACATACATTTTATTGTGAAAGATAGATACATTTTATTGATTAGATTTTTCATTGTAAATGTGAAATGTTTACTATTTAAGAAGAAGAAAATTTTGCTTTACAGAAAAGTCGAATTTTAATGTAGTGTGTGAGGTTAATATGCCAAAATTCTAGTATAAACATAAATATCAGAGCATTTCTTAATGATGGTATTTTGTATTTAATTAAATAATATTATGGAGTCTCCTTAAATAGACAGATGATAAACTTTTGCAAATTATTTTGATTTAAGTTACTTTTAACCTTGTAAGATATATATATATATATAGTGTACCTAAGAGCAGATATTTAATAAATAAAAGTATTATATATATTTAATTAGTTGTCATCTTCTATACAACGAAAAAATTTAAAAAGCATTGTGAAAATGAGACTATCAGCTAGAGCTTTCCCAAATAGAGGACTAACTTTAAAAATAGATTTGAGTAAAAATTTATTGAATTTCCTCTAAGTTGTAAATTTACATTACTAAATTTGATTTTAGCAAAATTGTGACAGGATATACCCAAGACATCGATGATAAAGTAATCTAAGTAAGATTTGTTTAGCATTCGCACTACAAAATGAGATAATAGTCGGACGTAAAGCGTTAATAGTTTTGACCTACTCAAACGTTATAGACTGTTATTTGCTGCCGCAGTAACTTGTTTAGATAAATGTCCCTTTAAATCTTTAAGTACTAATGTATTTTACACTTGGTTCTGCACGTCATCGCTTGCAATAACATGTAAATAGTGTTTACCGTACCGTGTCTAACAATCAGTATTTGTACATCGACTGGAGTACTAATTTTAATTCTAGATTAGCTGAGAGACTGTATTCTTCAATGCCAGTGAGTTCCATTACCCCGGACGACTTTGATGAGGGTAGGAAAAGACATTTTCCGGTGATAAAAGAAAAGGTACAAATATAGTACATTTTTTAAATACTGGCTTTTACTACGAGGGGATTTTTGTTTGTGAGACGCGTTGATTCTAGTTCACAGAAGTTGCATAATCGAATCCTGGGCAACACTAAGTTATAAAAAGAACCTACGTGCTAAGATTTCAATCCATCATTATGCTTTTCGGCGCAGGAAAACATCGCAAAAATACCTGCACATCACGGGAGTAATTCTGCGGGTACATGCTCTAATAACCCACACCTCTACGTATGTCGAGGCTTGTACCCAACAGTGAGAAGTTAATAAGCTGCTACTCACCTATTTTCTCTGAATAACTTATTAATAAAGAATAACATAGATTACTTTTGTATCGAATTTTCCAGGGGAGCGAGAACCCTCAAGTGTATTAGTAATGGTAGATTTAGCCACAGCGAAGCTAGATGGGGAAAAAATTGTGAAACTCTGCATATTACGGGAACAATTGCGGGATATGCATATCCTGACAAAACCACAATATTTAAGCGTTAATATTTAAGAGTCTATGCTCGGAGAGCCGTCACTCCTATTAATGAAGCAATAAGCAGCCGTACTTAATATCCAAATTAATTTGTTCGACAGTCTGAGGATGGAAGAATGGTGGAAGAACTCACTTCACTAGCAGAGGTCCTATGTTTAATTTAGGGCGTGGCAAATTTAGGACATTGCCTTTCGTAACTGCTGGGAAACTACTGTCATGGCTAGTTACTACCTAGTTACTACCTGCATAAAGGTATCACCAAAGAAAAATGTTCGTATTTCATTACGATGTTATGCAGAAATAACCAGGGGTAAATTACTTCATATTAGATTGGCCAGTTTCTTTAGACTGTATCATCACTTAATATCTGATAAGATTATAGGTAAACCCTAACCTGACAGCAAAAAAATGTAACTAACTAAAATGTTGTGTGTACTTCAGTTTATATATATTTAAAGGCAACCGTAATGCTGTAAATTGAAGATAGACTATACACTAAATCAACATAATCGATTATCTCTAATTCGATCGATTCCTTCGCATCGATTAATTCGCAATAACAATTTGTCGTCGGTCATATCTATCGGGTCGCCTACTTACAACAAAATAATGTATTCGACGCTCGAATCTTCGTAGCGGAGCGGCGTAGGCGCATACGTAGTGCATACATGCAGTTTTGATATTTGAAATTATCTTTATTATTTATTAGCGACCCGTCCCGGCTTCGCACGGGTAGACATAAAATAGGTACAGATATTTAAGTTATAAGCATGATAATTAAAACGACCATGAATTGACACATATTATGCAAAAGTGTGATTCCTAATATTAAAACTAAGTAGCTCTAAAAAGAACTTTTAAAGTGAAGCATAAAAATGTGTTAAAAAACTCGAAATATGCAATATCGCTTGCGTCCACTACGTAAGGAGCCGACTGGCTACCTAATTCATGATGGTGCATCCCCTTCTCCCACACTGCTCCTCTGTCGTCGAGTTAGTTACTTGATGCGCTGCGTGGCGGCTGCCGCCGGCATGTATTTTTATTTTAATTTCATGATATCTTTTGAATGGAATATCCGATTTCAATAATTCAAAAAGTAATCATCCTGTATTGAGACAGATTTCAATATTAAATTATTTATTTGGATAAAAATTTATAAATGGTATGGATAAAACGGTTTGAGTTTGATCGGCATTTCTATCAATGTTTACATTTAACATGTAAAAAAATGGTCTCGCGAAGATTTTTTGCAAATATTAATATATTCTATAATATTGTCGAACATTTTTTTGTCCCATCATTAATACTCTTCACAGTGTATGCGATGAGGGACATTTTATGGCTAATTTTTTTAAACCTTCGGTTGGTTTAATAGGAATTTCTATAAATTTCTAAAGTAATCTAGTATGCTACTCAGTGATAATATATCTCTCTAATAAAAAAAGAATTATTAAAATCGGTCCAGTACTTTTTGAGTTTATTCATTACATACCAAAATACAAATCGTTCCTCTTTATAAACTATGTTACAAGTTTACGTATTATTAATAGCGTCCTTAGATAGACAAACAGAATATTCTTTATTATAAACC
Source organism: Elymnias hypermnestra (assembly GCA_015832385.1). Lineage (NCBI taxonomy): Eukaryota > Metazoa > Arthropoda > Insecta > Lepidoptera > Nymphalidae > Elymnias > Elymnias hypermnestra. The sequence goes on from JACTOM010000016.1 coordinate 2,440,930, forward strand.
ACAAACATAAAACAAGTACCTAATAAATGAAATCAGTCAAAATATTCTTTACTGAAGTATACTCAATAAGCATCAGTAGTATTTAATTTGGTAGAAAATCTACCACCGATTCTGAAAGTTGATTTCATACTTGCCAGAGTTTTAATATCAGCATCCCACTGAAGTCCAGAGTCTAAGGTTAATAGTAAGAGTTATGTCTATACAGCAACAAACCATAAATATATAGGCGATCTTATCGCTTGCTAGCAACTGCTACTAGGCAATCTTAGGATTTGGAAAATTGGATGAGGTAAAGCATGGAAACCTTTGGTGATCTCATTCAAAGATGAGGAAGGGGTTACAGTGAGTACGTATTCTGGTGAGCTAGCAAGTCATACGCCCCGACTGCTTAAAGGCTAGCGATAAAAAAAGGTCACTTCGTTTTATTAGAATTTGGACTACACATAATTTGTCCAAGAGTGAAAATACAAAGAAATTGTATTTTTTTCATACACGAGATAAATGTCAACTATTTGCATGTTAATATATTTATACTAAATACTTTCATTGCTTAATTAATTTCAGTTATTTCAAAATGATTTAGATGTCCTGATTGAAATATACGAGTATGAGAAGAGGTAAGCAAATTCCATTTGTTAACACTGAATTTAATGATTTATTTAAACGTATATTAGACAGGTGGTAAATAAAAATTAAACAGTGATGGAAATTCGATAAATGTACAGCTCAAAATTTAGCTTGGACTCAAGAAACAGAAATCTTTTACTTAAAAAAATATATTTCATTTAAGTATTTGTATGTATGTTAAAATGCTCGGAAATAAGACGTCGCACCAAAGTAAAAGATGCAGTGACACAAGTACTACGGCAAAAATGGAGATGGGCTGGTCACCTTCAAAGAAGTCAAGATGAGAGATGGACAAAGGCAGTTACAAACTGGTATCCCATATATGTGAAACGCAAGCGAGGAAGACCATATAAGCGATGGGATGATGACATTGCAAAAATTGCTGGGAAATCGTGGAGCAGGTTGGCGAGAGACCGATTGAAGTGGAAGACTTTGGAGGAGGCTTTTACCGCCACAGGCGGTCCCCACATAAACGATTAATAGAGAGAGAAAAAAATAATAGAAGTAGACTGTAAGTAGTAGATTAGTAGTTAGTATAAGGTCATTATTTTTTGTTCTTTTTTGTTTCTTATTATAGTTGTTTTTATTTTAAAATTGTAAATAGTATTAACGTTAAGTATGTGTGGGAATAAAATAATTAATTAATTAATGTATGTTAAGGAGTATGTATATATCTATAGTAGAGGATACCACATACCCCCTTTTTCCCTCACATAATCTCTCTAAACCTATGGTGCTTGATATCGCTAATAAACAATAAGGTCGCCTAATTGTACCATTCTTTTAAGTCTGTCTCTACGTTACTTCTTTCATGTTTGTGCTGTACAATAAAGAGTATTTTATCTATTTTACCTCAGTGGAGTAAATTAATGTAAAGTTGTCAAAATTAAAACATTCCACTCTACTCATGGTATAGTGAAATATCTTTTACAAAAGTATTTATATTACTATTATTTATTCACAAAACTGTCACGTACACAAACCTTAATCGCGGTAAATAATGCTTATTTTATTTAAATATAGTCGTAGTGTAAAACATTTTTGGGTGTAGTGAAATATATTAAACATTACGCACGATTCTGTGACACAAATTAGGTAGACAATAGTGTACATTAATAATACTATTTAAATGTATTTGCTTTATATTACTCATGCTCTGTGTTAAGTTTACACCTAAAATACGAAACCTTGATTTAAATACTGTTCCTAAATTTATAGTAAAGAAATCTAACATGTAACTATACGGACTGGTCACTTAGCAAGACAATTTAGAAGGTACAGTTGTTGTAAATTGACGCCTAAACTCAGGTTAAATTTGCAAGAATACATCATTATGTCGACGCTATAAAAACTAATCCAAACTTAGACAAATTTGAAAATAAAAACCTTGTTAGTTTCTTCTAATTATATTTGTGTATTGAATGTCCTTCCTCTATGCCGACGCCTATCAATTTATAAATTATAATAAATAAGTGCAATATTACTAATATTTTATATAAGCTATATGTCGGAGTGCAGTAGTCTCAGGAATGCTGGCGCCATCTGTCTGTGGGGTGGGACAGAGTCATACGTCGTGAGCCAACAGCGGACTAGTTCCCAAGTGATAATCCGCCAGAGCGGTCGACTGCATGAAACTGCCGCGTTCCTGGCTATTATTATTAATGAGTTTGAGTAAATTAATATCGGGAACCTTAAGTGATTGAACATTATAATCCGAGTTAATTAATAAAGTTTTTGATTGCACCAACATTACCCACGAACGCCCACACTGTAGAAATTATGAATGCCATAAATGATGTCGGCGGAGAACCCTATCCTTTATGCTCTCCTTCTTTCTTATTCTCTGACATATATATGACTTAATTCAAGTATCAAAATGGTCTACCACATTGGTTTAGTGATGTCAATAATGTATGGGATTCCTTTAAAGCTGACAGATTAGTGCTTGACTAGGCCTTACTTGATGATATAGTACACGATGGATTCGCGCTATCCTGTTAAGATGTAAGTTACCTCTTACGTTTCGTACACAGCATTGTAACAGTCAAAGACTTCAAACAGTTCAGATTCAGGTAAATAAGAAAATGCTATTTCCTATGATCCTATATATGATGATAATCCTATGATCGAGTGGTGAGGAATGAGCTGTGGTCAACGTTATCTACGTATGGGGTGAGCGGTTGTCTGATCCAAGCATTGAAGTCTCTCTATGAGGGTTCTAGTGCCTGTGTCAGAATAAACGGAGCGTACACGGAGTGGTTTCCTGTCGAAAGAGGTGTTCGACAGGGATGTGTTGCGTCACCATGGCTGTTCAACCTTTTCATGGATAAATGTTTGACAGATTTAAAAGAATGTATGTATGGGTTAAGAATGAATGAATTACTCATCAAATGTTTACTCTACGCTGATGATCAAGTAATACTTGCGTCATCCGCTAACGAGCTTCAGGAGATGCTAAATATTATGAATGAAGCTTTGAAAGGGAAAGGAATGAAAGTGAATGTAAACAAAACGAAAGTTATGCTTTTTGAACGAGATGAATCTATGATGAATGGCAATATTTTGATAGATGGGGAACAAGTGGAAGAGGTGAAAGAATTTGTATACTTGGGATCTAAATTTACAAAAGATGGAACATGTGAAAGTGATATCGAAAGGAGAGTGAATGCAGGGAATATGGTAAATGGTGCTCTGCATGCTTTTATGAATAGCCAGATGGTGTCTCAAAGGGCTAGACTGGCAGTGCATGCTGGAGTGTTGGTGCCAACACTTATGTATGGTAGTGAAAGTTGGGTATGGCAGAAGAATCACAAAAGTAAAATAAATGCGGTAGAGATGAGAGCGTTGAGAAGCATGAGTGGATTAAAACTGAGTGACAGAGTGAGAAATAGTGTGATAAGAGAACGTTGTGGTATAAAAGAAGACGTAGTGACTAAAATTGAGAAAGGTATGCTTAGATGGTTTGGGCATGTAGAGAGAATGAATGAAAGGAGACTGACAAAAAGGATTTATGAGTCAAGAGTGAATGCGAAAGTTGGAAGGGGAAGACCAAGGCGAACGTTCCTGGACCAAATCCAGGACATTTTAAATAACGGCCAGGTCAAGAGTACTCTAAACCGACGAACTTGTATGAAAGATTTAATGAGATTGAAAGAAGCGAAGGAGATATGCAAGGATCGTGGCAAGTGGAAGGATGTTGTCTCTGCCTACCCCTATGGGAATAAGGCGTGATGCTATGATGCTATGTATTTCCTAAATTTACAATGCAGGGAATCGAATCTATGACCTCTGCTAGCGAAGTAAAAAACTAAGGGATCACTGAGATTTGATTGCAGAGCTTTCTACAACACCGGAATATCAACGGATTCGTCTTCTCTTAGAGTCCTTAACGACCCCGATGTCTCGATAAGGATTGACAATCTCTTTTATCAGGTAGAAACCGACTCAAACATAAACTAAATACAGCGACTCCATAGGCGGAATCGAGCTCCTCGACTCCTGGACTTCACCCATGCTCAAATCTTCTCCACTATGTGTTTTTAATGTCACCGATGCTCCAAGCCAAGACTCGGTCTCGCAGGAGACGCCCTTGGAGTAGCGTTTCCATTAGAGCTTGCCCTTTTAAGGCCTCGCACTCAAAAACTGGCGAGGCTCCCTAAGAGTTCGTCACTCCCTTTGGTTACGCTGTAAAAGCCAGCAGGGCTAATAGCTAAAGACACTCCGAACAACACTGTGTAGAAAGGGTCTCCTATTTATAATTAAAACTTAATCAAATATCAAAACTGTTTTGTAAGCTGTATATATCGCAATCAAAACTCAGTATGGCTATGAAGTATGGATATATTGGTGTAGTAGGCCCAAGCAGTCGTGACCCTATTGCGTATGACTCACGGCGCGTGCGCAACAGAAATTTTAAATTTTGTATTTTATTTCATTTGGCATCCGTGATGGCACGTGTCGGTTATATTTCGAAAAATATTATTGCGATTTCCTTTACAATATAAACGTATTCATATTAATAAACTATAACCAATTGAGTTTTTAATGTTATCATAATATTGTATTATAAGAACCGTCTCGCCCGAGTACTTTTGTACCTGCTAATTAAAAAAAACCGTCGTTTGTATGATTTAAATTAAATTCAAATTCAAAAATTCTTTATTCGAGTAAGCTTTAACAGTGTTTACGAAACCTAACACATTGTTTTTTCCATATATTACTTCTAATGTATAACCAATGACGATATCTGGAACCCAAAACAAACTCAGTCTGGCGAAATTTATTCGTTTATAATAAAATATAAGCTACGTAGCAACCTTTGAAAGTCCCACTTCTATTCACAGGCCTCGTCTGTCATAGGAAAGAGGGTTTTAGAGCATAGACCCACCACGCTGCTCCACTAAAGTCATCAGGCTTATTATAGCATTATTTTCTTGCTTCAATCCCAAAATATTATTAAAGTAGGTGTAATTTGGGTAGTTGTCGAGCCCGTATGAACTTGGGGTAAGAAAATGGAGATATGTGTCTGCTAAAGTTTTAAGTTTTCAAGATTTTGTGATGAGTAACAACTTTACATTATTGTCCTTCTCATGAAACCGGCTTAGTACACATTGTATGGATGGTACTGTTACCATCTAGTCTAGAACAATAAGAAGAGATAATTTGTGTATTATATATGTATGTGTTATAATATAAGAAGGAATTAAAGTGTATTCCTACCTAAAAGTTAAAAACCACTAGATGTTTGAAAAAAATGCGTGCGTCAAATACACGTGTCAGAAGTGAAACTTCTTTAGTAAACTAATTTTTAAGTCTTGTTTATATTTATACAAATCTAAAACTTTAGATTTCAAAGACACAAAGCAAGGGAAAAAGGAAAATATATTAGGAATTTCATTGTCATTAGAATATTAAAAGTGTCGAAAATTAATACAAATAATTTATTGAAAGTCTCAAATGAAGAATTGTAAATATAAATGCCACGTATTTTTTGTAAAATTTAGAAAAGAAATATTTTATGAAAATTAGTATATTAAATAATTAAATGACGAGTGACAAATTAAAATGACACATGTTATTTGTAAACATTAAAACTACCTAACCTTCAAACAAATTAAAATAAAAAACGCTGCACATCTTCGTGACGTTCTTGTGCCTCATGTGCCTAAAGAAGTTTCACTTCATAAATAACAATTGAAAATTTGAAAGATATAGTGCGTTTACCTGGTAAGAGGTATTTTACTCTTTATGGTTACTACAAAATATTGTATCGTAGCGCAATCTTATATCGTAGGTAATAGGTTGGTAACCAGCCACGGCCGAAGCCTTCTACAGTACTCAGCCAAATCAGGCGGCAATCGAACCCAGAATATCTGCTAGCGAAGCGAGTTTTTTTTTTATTGCTGACAGATTAGCGCTNAGAATGAATTGAAAAATAGACACTATTTGCCGATCTAAGTTACACGTATATAAACAAAAAAATTATCACTTATAATTAATCTATTGGGGCTCATTGCTTTAACGAGTCAATTATATAGCGTGGGTAACGTTATTTGGTAACTGCCGTTTAATTACTATACGTTTGTTTTAGTTGCGCATTGTGCATATATTGTGTGAACTGTGGCGTAATAGAAAACTGAAAACTATTATTATATTAACTAGCCTTTAAATATATAGTTTTTAATGCTGAATAAACGTACAGGTATATTTAGCGGAACATAGAAAAAAGGTTTGATATCAGTATCATATAAGGTTGTTGGCTAGTTTATACGTCATTTAATTTAAAAACAAATCATTTCAAATTAAGAAAACTACTGAACATCACATTTTATGCAATTGTTATAATTTTATTCAAATACACCTTATCTGGAGCGAACTTCGAGTATTTCTTCCTTCTGAGTTTGATTTAAAATTTCATCGAAATATTGTTGTTTTGTTAGTTTTTACTAATCGTGTATCTTTTTGGAGTTGAGGACTGAATTATAGCTGACTTAGCCCCGACGGAGATTGCCAAGGTACTCGAAATGCGAAGAAACGGTCAAACCTACAGAGTGATATCCAGAGATCTTCCTCGACCAGTTTCAACGATCCATCGCAGTATTCAACGGTTCAGGGAGACCAGTATTTATGTGTGAAGAGCAGGACAAGACAAAAAAAGACGCACTTCGAGTAGGGATGATCGTTTCATTCGGCTTCGTGTACGTAGGAACACTCGTTTAACGGCCGTTCAAGCCCGACATGAGTTAGAAACAGTGCGGTGTGTAACCGTAAGTGAGCATATGGTACGAAGAAGGTTCGAAGAAGCTGGTTTGGCTCTAAGGCTCGAGATAAATCGTCGTAGAAACAGGTTAACTTTTGCTGAGGAATGTCGACTTTGGAACGCGGACCAATGGAGTAAGGTATTGCTTAGTGATGAGTGCAGAATTCTCTTAAATCAAATTGATGGTAGGCAAAGAATATACAGACTCAAAGGAGTACGATACATTCAGACAAATTTTGAAACAACAGTTGCATACGGTGGTGAATTAATAATGTTAGGGCCAGCATTTGTTTGGGAGCTCGCAAAGACTTGATAGTGATTGACAGAAGGAATCTGACTGCAGATCGCTATATCAGAGAAGTTTGAGAAGAAAATATCGTACCGCTTGCCCCATATATCGGTGACGATTTTGTTTTTATGCAGGATAATGCTCGGCCGTGTACCGCTTGGGTAACTTAAGTATCTTAATGATTTTAAAATCACTGTTAAATCCCTGGATATGAACCCAATAGAGCACGTTTGGGACTTGCTGAAAAGAAAAGTTAAGTCCAGAATTCCAGCTCCTGTCAACGTGGGTGAACTGCGAATCGCCGTAGTTGAGGAATGGCGGAGGCTATCCCAGAAGACCATCGATAACATCATTCTCAGTATGCCTCAGGGCAAAAACTTTAATAAGAGCTCGTGGAGGAAATATGCGATATTAAAAACAATTTTTCCAATTTAATTAATTGTTATTTTAATATTAATTTTCACTTTTCTCGGTTACGTAAAAAGTTCAAAAATGTACCATTTTTCACAAATAGCCTCTACTCGCAAAATGTGTTCTTGATGTGATCTCATTTTAATTAAAACAAATGCAACTTTAAATACTAAAAGAAGTGTAGTAAGTAGATTTTAAAATAAAACCAAATTTTTAAATTATGGACTATTTTCATGTTCCGCTTAATAAGTCGGTATTTGTAGTACACTTTAAAGCAGAGTTACATTTTAAACAAACACTTTGTTAATTAACTCGGATTATAATGTTCAAGCACTTAATGTTCCCGATACCAATTTACACAAACTCATTACAATAATAGCTAGGAACGCGACAGTTTCAAAAGTCGACCACTCCGGCCGACCGCCACTCCAGAACTGCCGAGAGACGCGCCCGACTGCCACTTATTGACTCTGCCCCCACGCGGATACACAGATGACGTCAGCGTTCCACAGAATATTACACACGGACCAGCGATACACAGACTCTTGCACTCCGACACATATATATATATATACTACTGAACACCTCATAAACGGCTGGACCGAATGTGATGTTATGTTTTTTCAATTTGTTTTGTGACTTCAAACTTGGTTTTGGCAAACAATTCAATACAGATTTCTTAGTGTTTCTTCGGGATTGGGAATTACGCGGCTAACTCCATCTGACACAGCCAATACAGATAAATATCGATTAAGCAAGGATACAAGCAAGCTGCGCAGATGTGAGTTTTCCTCTGGGATCGCCTCCCAGGTCGCTGCGACCCCCACTTCACATTTTCTTATATAGCTATACCAATTTATACTTTATCGAAATAATCAAGTCTAAACCCAATTCCTTACAATATAAGGATGTTGACAGTGATGTAGTTAAGTTTGCGGCATCGTTATCAGATGTGACAAACGGAATTAATTGTATTATTATAGTCTACGCCGGCAGAATATCGATAAGGTGGTCGGTTGCTTTTTGTCCAGCTTCTAAGAACAGTTTCGAACTATTCTATATGGATTTCGTAGTGTAATGTTCGTAGAATTTGTTTTACCTGCCTAGGTTTCGTACCTATTACTGGAAAGCTATTTGACGAGCAGTACGCGTTCTTAGCGCTTTTTGATTTAAGTCTACTGCAGACCCGGAATTTGAAACTAGTTGCTAGGTCCCGAGCTGAACAAAAACTAGAGAACACAAACAATTATACGTATCGAAGACAGGTTTTTTTCGTATTCTAGCAAATGTCTTTGATAGCGTATATATTTTGATGATTGTAGATTATGAGATAAGTGATAATACAAGTCTAGATATTTAATCTGCTAATTGCCAACAATACCAAATTCATTACGCCACATCAAGTAGCACATCATTTTGTAATTTGTCTGAGTCTGATGACAGACTTCGGCCGTAGCTAGTTACCAACCTACCAGCAAGGACGTACCACCAAGTAAAGTGATTTGTATTCTGGTTCGATGCTGTGTAGGAATCATACGACGTAAATTGCCTCTTACCAATTAGCACGCTTCCGTCTTAGACTGTATCATCACTTACCATCAGGTGTCATAATAGTCAAGGGCTAACCTGTGATCAATAATATATATAAAGGATGGCATACTCACTATTTACCTGGTTGACTTGATATTTAGCATCCTATTCCAATTGCGATGTATAAGCTTACTAAGAACGGAAAGTATTGCTACGAGATTGAGCACTGCGTGGGTTTACATCGGGAAATAGCTAGGAGTATCTTTGTAATAGAATATAAACGTAAAAAACACTTTACAAAGGATATAAAAACGTTAGTCATATTCGTTTTCATTGCAAATCGGCAGGCAGCATTGAAAAACCGTAATCGTTGCAAATTTTTTTGCGATCCTGATGATATAACTTCACTGACAATTTCTGTTACGAATAAACTTATAGAAATATAATTAATTTAAAGAAAAATATACATATACAAATGCAACAACAAATCGCTCTTTGTAAATTTGAAAACATGACGCTTCAAATAAAATGAGAACTTGAAATAATTTTAGAAATCAGATTCACTTAAATAAAAGGATAAATACATTAGGCCCAGAAGAATCATTTAAAATGTAAAAAAAAATATGATTTATGCTTTATATTATACACATCAAGATAATATTTCCATAAGTTGACATCGGCCATGTTGGGTACAGAGTAAAAAGTTGTCTTTGCCCAAAAATGGCGGCTGTTGCAAACGATAAGCCGAAAATAGTTTCTGGCGGGAAATGTCTAAGATATGCTACTTAGTGATTTAATTACCCGCTATTTTGTAAAGTAAAAAGCACTCTGTTCAAATGTGACTACTTAATTATAAAAACAGCTCTACTTTCGACGGTTAAGGTGGCTTTATTAAAAATATTAATTGCTTTATAAAACTTTAAATACCTAGAAACAATGGAGGAAAAAATCCCTTCAAAATTATGTGTGATTTTTAATACTTCACCCTCGTAACTTTAGATCTTTCTTTAATATCATCATCAGTCGTAAATTGAAATTATTGTGTCCTATATTTAGAGACTCAAAAGTTGTAAAGGCTTAAATGAAAAAAAAAATTAAATTTGAATATTACACTCATATATTTCTCATATATACTTATTAACTGCCTCATTGGACTAGTGGTTAGCATGTTCGACTACAGACATGAGGTCCTGGGTTCGATTCCCGGGTCGGGCCAATGCAAAATCGATATTAAGTTTTCTATTAAGATTTTCACAATATTTTCCCGAAGTTAGTAAGTTGGCGGTGTGATCCACCCCCGTGCCTCGGAGAGCACGTTAAGCCGTCGGTCCTGCACCTGACCTCTCTCTAATCGTGTCGGATTCCCGTCACATCGGACTTTGAGAGTGAAGGAATAGAGAGTGCACTTGTGTACTATGCCTGCCAATCCGCAGTGGAGCAGCGGGTGGGTCTATGCTCTAAAAACCCTCGTTCCTCGGAGCGAGGAGGCCTGTGGCCAGCAGTGGGACGTTAATGGGCTTTTACTTACTTACTTTACTCATATATTCTTGTGTAAAATATCACATTAAGGTGTTTTTAAACCACTAAGAAGTTAAAGCTTTTACTGAGGTCTCATCTAAAGGTAAGGAAGCAGGATTAGATGGTTTTTCAGTTCGCTTTAACGTGGTAAGAAGTTTTTCTTTTAATGATTCTTCCACACGCCCCTCCCCCCCCCAATACCGGGATAAGATAAATTTGAATATACATTCTGGTGAAGTGAAAATTCACCCCAGAATATATCTGCTACCGAATAACACACAGGTTAACTGTTATTATTCTATGTAAAAATCGCGATACCCTGGAATGAATACGAAAACTTTACATTTTAGGTCGCTTTTTAAAATCATTACCATTCGTACAATGGAAATAATATGAGAGCCTTTCAATAATGTTATATAAGTTTACTTTTATAAAGATTTTTTCGTTAAATTCGATACGTTGAAATAACTGTTACTTTTAATATAAAAAAGTATTCTATATAGAATTTTTGCCATCTGTCAAATATTTATTGTTCGTGTCGTCGTTAAGAAATCAATTATATTTACAAAGTGATTTTTTTTTTTCATTTTTTCGGTTTTGAATAGCAAACATTTGATGTTCGGTCCGGTCGTTCAGGAATCAAATTAAATTTAAAAGATTAGTTATGTTTTTTCAATTTGTTTTGGTCATTTCACATTGACATCCAACAATTTCTGATCGAAAATATAATATTTACCGTACTTTGTTGAAATCTTTTTGTTGTTCGATTAAATTTGGCCACATTTTTTACTTAAGTTGAAACATTCTGCAATTATCATTCAGCTCTCTTATTTATAGATTCTGATTCGTTACGAAATTTGCCGGACCAGCTAGTTCAAAATAAAATACTGTCAATTAAAAGGTAAATATTGAAAATATATACTGAAAGGTTTTAAAGAATTCACTAAAGCAGACAGGGTTTTATAAAATAACACCGCGAATTCAAAATGCCATTACTGTTCAAAGATTGAAGCATGTCGTATTAGTGACATGCAAATATTTTGCTTTGTCACACTGTTGTATGGCTGCTTATGAGTAGACGAGTCAATCCGAGCCAAGAATATATTTTATTCCAGTTAAGTGTACTTAAGAGCTGTCGTGAAACACGCATTAATCTTTTTATGTATTACAATCTGTATAAAATAAAAAATTGCCTACATTTCTCTTTATAACGTCAACATACTGCCAATAAAAATCACATCAAAACCAGTTCAAACATTTTAGAGATTAGTGCACGTGCCTTATACTTTCTTAAGAGCTGTTAATTTGAAATTACAAACAGACACTCCAATTTCATTTTTTTTATAGACTACATGTCTCACACAACTTTCTCTGTATCACTTAGGAGAAACTGTAGGTTATAGAGAGAGATACCAAAACATTTTTATCATGTGTATCCCTTCGAGTCTGCTCCGATTTCCGCTACCTCGGCTCTATCTTCCAAAACGACGACGGCATTGACCGAGATGTTACTAGCAGGATAAATGCAGGTTGGATGAAGTGAAGGCAGGTCTCAGGAACAATTTGCGATGCCAGAATGCCCCTCAAACTAATGAGGAAAATTTATAAGACGATCGTAAGACCTGTCATCCTCTATGGATCAGAGTTTTGGGCCACCAAAAGGGAGAATGAGAAGAAATTGCATGCAGCGGAGATGCGAATGGATGTGTGGAGTGACAAAATTAGATAAGATTAAGATTGAGTATATTAGAGGAAGTGTGAAAGTAGCTCCAGTGATCGAGAATTTAAGGAGTGGAAGGCTATCCTGGTATGGACATGTCATGAGTAGGGAGGATAACCATGTATGCAAGAGGGTCCTAAATATGATGGTAACCGGCAAGGCCGGGAGAGGGCGACTAAAAAAAGTGTGGATGAACTGTTTGAAAGAGGATATATGTATAAGGGGTGTGAATGAAGAAATGACAGCGGATAGAGTGAAGTGGCGAAAGGAAACATGCTGTGCCGAACACACCTAGTGGGATAAGGGCAAGTAAATGATGAATGGTTACAGTCAAGACATCTTTAAAAATAGACATAATATGCTATCTTCAACTTCTTTAACTAAAGCCCTCAAAATGAATATATTGTTCCCATTTTTGTAACATTGAGAGCAATGACTCATTGACATACATCGTAAGATTTCTACAACTATTATAACATTTTACTCTTTTGAAACGACGCTCACTAAGAACGGGCTTCAATACTGGACGTGAATGCCACCTCATTTATATATTCGTCAACAGACATGAACAATATTTAAAAAACAGATTAACTGCGAGATTGCTTGATAATAAATTAATATAAATTTATCAAAGAATGCTTAAGGTAAGGCGAGTAGTAGCCTATTAGTGTCCTACTGCTGGGCACAGGCCTCCTCACTAATAGGAGATATGATTTATTTATTATTACGAATACAAATATCAATATAATATAATGTTCCCAATACTATTAAAAATCTTACAGATTATGTTTTTTTTTTTTTGTAAATTTCGTTCTCATATTTAATATATATGTTGAAGTTTTAATGTCAATAATTATATTTCTAATGAGTTATATATTTAGTTTATTATATGTCATGTTAGTCTTGCATAAAATTCGCCTCTTCGACGAAGGTCTCAACCCAAATTCTTCCAGGTTGCTGTAGAGCAACATTCTGGCTTTGCGCATCCAGTCCGAACCAACTCTTTCTGTAAAGATATACCTCCATCTCTCCCTTTGTCGCCTACTCTTTCTTTTCTGGTCTCTAGGAATCTATTCTATCACCTTCTTGGTCTATCTTACGTCAGTTAGTCTAAATGTCCAGCCCATTTCCACTTTAAAGCTCTGATAATTTTCATTACATCTTTTAATTTGGTTCTCTTTCTGTTATTTATTCTGTTCTTGATTCTTAATCCTAACTTTGCTATCCTTCTTTCGATTTTTCCTTTGACAAACGGCCAGCTTTTATTTCTCTTCTTTCTTAAAATCCATGTTTGACAACTTTATATCAAGCATGGCAGGACTGCGACATCTAATAGTTTTTTCTTTATTTTTTCACTAATATGTTTTCCTTTCATGACTTCTTTAAAGCTCCAAAATTTCCTCAACGCAGAGGTTATCCTTCGTTGTATTTCTTTTTCAGCACAGTTCGAAAGAGATTAATTAAGCTAAGTATACATAGTCTTGGACAGACTCTATCGTTTCGCCTATATTATTACACATTTTTAAATTGTTTTTTCTACATTTATTAATTTAATGATTTTTATTTTAACGGCATTACAGGCACACACACAGAATGAGTCTAAAGATATGCAGGTTTCCTCATGATGTTTTTCTTCACAGAAAATAAAAAAAAAAACAATCGTCGTATTTTCATAAAGAGACACTTAAAGGTGCCTGCCAAGGATTTAAATCCGAGATTTCTGTAAACGAGAATCCACGCCGTCTCACTGTGACAATTCTGAGACATTTTCTTTAAATTTCCTAGAACTTATATCCAGCGGTGAACATACATCGTTTGAATTGATATAATAATTACCATATGACTAATTCGATCATGGTTAAGGAGTTAAGGGTATATAATTATGCACTCAGTATGAATGGTGGCACGTGGACAAGGATGCCATTATAAGTATTGCCCCGCCTTAAATGGTGGGCAATTTAACCAATTAATGATGAGGATAGTCCAAGGCCGCGACGTGGTATAACCGAGGACGGAGTTGAATAACAACATCTCGACTTCCTATCACACTTAACAAGGTTTTAATGACAATTGCAAGTAAACACTATTTATACTTCCAATACCAAGTGTAAAGTCTAATATTAGAGGTGCGAGTACTCGCTTTGCTAGCAGAGGTTCCGGATTTGATCCCCGGTATTGCGAATTTAGGAAATTTCATTTTCTAATTTATCTGTACAATTTGGAAGGATTCTACTAAGCCTTGTTACCATCATGACAGCAAAGACGTACCGTCAAACAAAACATTTGTATTCCAGTACGATGGTGCGTAGAAAACATAAGAGGTGAATTGACTCTTATCAGATTAGCGCATCCATCGTAGAGTGTATCATCATTTACCATCAGGTGTCATTAAAGTCAAGCGCTTACTTGTCGCAAATAAAATACACAGGTAATATTGGGCTGTGATCTCATTTATTTAAAATCAAATGAAAAATCGTTTATTTCATTTCTTACTTAAGGAAAATAGATTTATATATGTCGGGATCAATAGTTTCCGGAACGCGAGCGCCGTCTATTGGCGCTGGACAGAGTCAATGAGTCACAAGCCGGCGGCATTTTTGACAGTTCTTGAGTAACGGTCCGCCAGAGTGGTCGACTATTGAAACTGTAGGACGTTCCAAACTATTACCGTTAATGTGTTTGTGTAATTTGATATAGGGAACATTAAGTGATTGGATGTTATAATGCGAGTTAATTGATAAAGTGTTCGATTGCACAAATATTACCAACCGAGGCCTACACTTCGGAGGTTGAATTATGGACCCCACTTGTCGGTCTATGTCGTTGGGAAGTATGCTTTCTCCTTTATATGTATATATAGATATAAATATATCTTGCTCAAATTTCAGCAATTTTCTTTCTCGGCCGTACACTTGTACGGACGATTATTTCACGGGATAACGTCATAAGGAAACAGAGGCCAATCGCGCCTCTCTATCACTTGTTCCGCGCTAATTATATAGTGTTCTTACACTTCAAAGGAGACACACGATAGTAATAGTAATTGTGCAAACAGTCTAAGATGGTAAGTAATCAATACAAGTAAACATATTTAATTTGACTAGTGAATACAGAGTGATTAACTTTTCTACCAATTTATTCTATAAGACGCAACCTTAAGATAATTAACTTCATTTAATTATATTAACTCCTTAAATTTATTAAAATATAAACCTAACCACATCTATTAACGTTAAGATAAAACAATTATTAACGATAAGTTACAAGGTCGCGACGTGATTTAATAGAACGACTTCACACGTATTTAAAAATTATATAACAATATTGTTAAAGTCATTCCACAGCACTACATTATAATCATCGTCCAATGATTGAAACTTACCAGTGTGGTATTTTTTATTTAAAAAAAAATTGCTATGTATTTTTATATATATATATATATATATATATATATAGGCAGAGCCAACATCCTTCCGCTTGCCATGATCCTTGCATATCTCCTTCGCTTCTTTCATTTTCATTAAACCTTTCATACAGGTTCGTCTTCGTCGTTCGCCTTGGTCTTCCCCTTCCAACTTTCGCATTCACCCTTGACTCATAAATCCTTTTTGTCAGTCTCCTTTCATTCATTAGCTGTACATGCCCAAACCATCTCAGCATACCTTTCTCAATTTTAGTCACTACGTCTTCTATAATACCACAACGTTCTCTTATCACACTATTTCTTACTCTGTCACTCAGTTTTAATCCATTCATGCTTCTGAACGCTCTCATCTCTACCGCATTTATTTTACTTTTGTGATTCTTTTGCCATACCCAACTTTCACTACCATACCTAAATGTTGGCACCAAAACTCTTGTCTAGCCCTTTGAGCCTTTTATATACTTATATATATATATATATATATATATATATATATATATATATATATATATAGATATATATAAACTTGCACGCCTTTATGAATAGCCAGATGGTGTCTCATGTATATATGATATATGTATATATTCGTATAAATTTATCTATTTATATATTTTGATTAACACACAATGATGGTTTTTTTTTTAAATAGGGAGCACATTTTTATAAAGAAACTTAGATGTATCTGCCAAGGAATCGATCGCACAACTATTGATAAAAGTAATCACTGGGTCTTTATGTACTTTTCTTTCTATAGGTAAAGAGAAACTTAATTTTGCCTATACGGTGTAAGTAAAGAGGCTTTTAAATCGAGACATCACGTTTCTAAACATTAGCCTATTATGGTTTGTCGTTGGTCCTTATTAAATTATTAAAATAAATATGAAGTTCAAGCTTTTATTCTATAGCTTCAAATTTTATCGTCCATCTAGCGAATGCTGCATTACACAGTGAAAGGCTCTCGGCAGAGCAGCCAAGGCTAATATGGCGGTGCCCATAAAACCACACAATATTTTTTATAATTGACATTGAGTATGGGGCTTTTTAAATGCATTCAAGATTAAAGGTGATTCATACAATTGTGTTATACAAGTCAAATCTTTTACACATTTATGTTGTTTGTGATCTTAAATACTAGGTCATGTAAAGGCAAATTATTATTCAACGTTAGGTATGGGGAACCCCTTGTTTTGTTTACATACAATTCACGGTGAGTCAAATAGTTCACAATAAATTATAGTTGACCTTTTTAGGCCATATTCTTGGGAAAAGTTATTATTATCATCATCTGAACTCGACTATTTTAAGCCTTTTCAAGGTTGGGGATTTTGAATTTTCTTTCTAGATTATTGGAATGATTTTGAAAATAATAATTGGGTACGCCAATTAATCTGTGCATTGTTTTGCTGTTAAAATTGCATCAAATTTATTCAGGAATTTGTTATAATCAAATATTAAAAAATAGCATGAATTTGCAGGCATAAATACAAACTACTACACTTATATTGTTTTGTTTAATATTAAAGATATTTAGATTTATCTTTTTAGGGTATTATGCTATATAAAGCCAACGAGCAGAAAATATATTTTTTGCATGTTTTAGACGAGTGGATACCATACGCCTAAGCCTCAAATCTATAAAAATTAGAAAATACAATTTCCTTACTTTACTCTGCCAGGAATCAACACTGGGTCCAATAAAGAGAGCAAGCAGAACATTACGCCAGTAAGGGGTTCACATATTCAGATATTCTAAACTCTTTTCGCTATGTATTAAAAACTATAGATGAATCAAATTACACCAAAAATAAAGAAGTTACAAAAAACGACGATTACAACTCATCCAAAATTTTGGATTGTTATATCTCAAAAATGGTGGCTCCTTGCAAAAAAAGCACTAAGATATTTTTTAAAGATAATCTGATCTACAATTTTCGTCAATTCTAATTTCATGATAAAACTTACCGTTTACCTGAAAATCGTGTAAAACGCGTGACCTTTGCCTCAAATCATTTTTTCTGCAAGTGTCGGTACAATGATGACTTTTCACATTTCAAATAGTGATTATAACAATCCTATTAATTTTCAAATGGATATGAATTTATGTAACAAAAGATGAAGTATAATATGGTACAAGACACCACGTGACTTTCTAATTAGATGACAGCAAAATCCGAAAAGAATTTCTTTATATGTTTACGATATCAGAAAATTTTGAGATATTCGACTGATTCCACACTATTCTCGCGTGGAATAAAAATACAAATAATCGCGATTGTAATAAAACAATGAAATGCAAGTATTAAATATAACAAAACCTCAATTACCTAACATATGGGGACGTAAAACCGCAAACAAATAAGAAATATCATTTTATACCTAAATTCTAATTTACAACTCTGACGTTTTAACAGCGTAATGGTGTAAGTTATTCTCTTCGCTAGCTAAGGTTTGATTCCCGATAAGGTAAATTTAGGAAAAATATTTATTATACGCACTTTATCTGAACTGTAGACATTTTATTGTGATTTGTTTAAGTTTAGAACTTCAGAAGTTTCTCTTCCAAAATCTGTCAGGTGTCAATAGTAATATTATTTTATTGTTTATTAGCACAACTTCATTAATTGTTTTATCGTCTCAGTAATTATTATAATTTTAATATGATATAGCGACTTTCTTTCTTTTAATAAAGGTTGTAAATTTATTGGCATCTCTAAACGTCTTCTGGCAGTTTATTAAAGAAACGTACACAGTTATGTTTAAATAATGTACTTTTACATACAACTTAGTAATATATATTATTATGTTACACTTTCATCAAAATCTACGCCAAGATGACTTTATTTTTCTTATTTTGAACGTGTACTTGAGTCGTATTTGAACAGATATAATGTGGTCACTGGACGCACTAAGGAATTCCCCCATCAGTCTGAAAACACATATTTGATAGTAAAACTACGTATGCAATACGTTCTTCAATATTCAATTTATATATCCTATGAATGTATCAAATGTGTCAAACAATTTGGAAGAATAATATTTTACGTTCTTTGTGATATATTTTATTTTTTTGTATTTGTCTGAATCTGGTCTGGATGGAGGCTTGGGCCGTGGCTAGTTACCGCCCTACCAGTAAAGACGTATCGCCAAAACAAAGAGATTTGTGTTCCGGCACGATGTTATATAGTAAATGTAAGGCGTATATCGCCTCTTACCCAGATTAACGCGCTTCCATCTCGGACTTTATCATCAGGTGAGATCATAGTCAAACGCTAAACTGTCAGCAATTTTTAGGAAAAATGCCACGTGTTTTTTTGTAAATAATAAAACTACCTAACCTTCATCGAATTAGCATATAAAACGCTGCCCATCTTCGTGACGCTAATCACGCGTTTCATCTGTAAACATTTTGCCCTCATGCGCCTAAAGAAATTTCACTTCAGTAAAATTACTTTAATTACACTGTAATCAAAATTACAAAGATCAGAAAAGACTGACCAAAAGGATTTATGAGTCAAGAGGAGATATGCCAGGATCGTGGCCAGTGGAAGGTAGTTGTCTTTGCCTAGTCCTATGGGACTGAGGCGTGATGCTATGTATGTATTTACAAAATATCTGTAATACAATGGTGCTAAACACACACACAAAACTAATATTTTCACCAGGCATCGACCCTGAGAAGTTAGATTCAAGGCTAGTATCGAAAAATAAACTTATTGTACAAGTATTACATAGGTCACTCGATATTCTGGCGGAAACTATTACGAAGTTAAACGATAACCAAGGAGTCAACTGCATGCGACACGTAAGCCATCGGTAATCCCATATTTTGGTCGATAACACACATACATTACTCATTGGAAACGTATGAATAATAGTGTAACATTAAACCACTTATCGCAAACCACAATATAATATAAAGTCATAGAATATCAAACCTTATTCTTAAAAGACATAGGGAATATGATATTTATCAACAGTTTTCTGAGTCCCCTTATAATTTTGTGGGGACAATCTACAAAACGCACGTGTCATATGATATACGACCGTATTTGTTTTATAAGAGTAATAATATGTTGAAAAAAAGAAAATGCTCTTACTATTTACGGGTAGAGGCTTTTTTTATATACGAGTTTTATTTCATTAAGTAAGATAGGATCGTACCACCCACGCTCAAACGCCATAATGACTTGCCATATCTAACCTCAAGTACAATCGTAGGCAAAAGAGTTTCAGTACCGTTATTCATGGCCTAATTTGGGGAAATGACGAATGATATTCGATGCGAGACATAAATATGGATAATATTAATTGATGCTTCTTCTACATGTACGTGTACTTCGATCGATTGTACTAAGGGCCAACAAAATTGTTATTATAGTATCAGTTTACTAGTTGACCCTTTTTTTAAGCTTGGAAATGCATTTGCGCACTCCTGCCACAAGGCAGGGACTATGGGACTCGCGGGCAAGACCAGAATACCCACTAAAACCCAGCGACACCTTTCTCATCCTGAATTGGGAGTGTCAGAGGCTCCCTTGCGCATTCACCCTGACACTCCCTGTTGAAACCGACTAAAGATGTTCAAGGAGAAAACAAGAGGCGTTCGTAAAGACTCCTGCCGCCTAGCCTCCTCCTTCAAAGGAGAGCAGCTTACTACTCGACCCAACAGACGTTATATTGCTATGTAATATCTAATATCGCTATAAAAAAATAGGGCTTGGTGATGGAGGGGTAAAACTTTAGGGTTTTATTCTTTAATGCCACGTCATAAAAAAATTATCCAAAAAATAAAATCTTAATTACGGCTATGACTATAAGATTTACAGAACATGCACGTTAAACTTCACAAAAATCGGTCAAGCCGATCAATCAATCTATTACAAATTTAAAGGAATGTATTCGAACTCAAATAGACCAAAATAAACTATTGAAGTAATAACGTCTTATAAATCGATAAACATAGGCTACACCCACGAAAAAGCTTTACTCATTGTCACGTTCCACCTAAAGTGGTAGAGATGCGCGATCGGCCTATGTTTTCTTATGACGTTATCTTACATAAGCCTCATTAATAGACAGCCATTTGAAGTGAAACTTCGTTATGTGCATGAAGGTAAAATTTTTACGGATGAAACGCGTGATTAGCGTCACGATATGCAGCGTTTTT
This sequence comes from Elymnias hypermnestra, assembly GCA_015832385.1. NCBI lineage: Eukaryota > Metazoa > Arthropoda > Insecta > Lepidoptera > Nymphalidae > Elymnias > Elymnias hypermnestra. The sequence continues at coordinate 2,461,875 of JACTOM010000016.1, forward strand.
ATGCTAATTCGTTTGAAGGTTAGTTAGTTTTAATATTTACAATTAACATGTGGCATTTTAATTTGCCACTCGTCATTTAAGTCTCGGAAATCTATAGTTTTAGATATGTATAAATATAAACGAGACTTAAAAATTCGTTTGCCAAAGATGTTTTACTTCTGACATGTGCACTTTCTACGCGCGCACTTTTGTTTTATTTATTTTTCAATTGACGATAATAATTTTTAAGCGCTTTCATAATATATGCCTACATATACGTTACTTTATACATTTTCCATTTTAATAAAGATAAAAATATGTTATATATAATATTTGTGAAATTGAATTATAACTATAGTCTAAGATGTAATGTTTTTTTTTTCAAAAAGAAAAAGAACCTTAGTTTATTAATTGACATCCAAAGTTAAAAATTTTAAAATCTATCCGAAACATTATGTTTATTTAGCTTTTAATTCTTTATTATATATCTACATCCGTATTATTTGTTATTAAACAATATTTAATCACGTAAAAGACCTAGGGAAAACCTATACTATAAATAGTATATATGATCATAAATTGAACAGGAAATATTAGGCAATTTTATATATCTTAAGAAGTTAATATACAATATTATGTCAAATATAATTAATAGTTATTTTATATAACTAATTATCGCTTGATTTAACCACTCATTTTACTAACTATACCGTGGATAGAAAAAACTTTATCATTTAAATTTAAAACTTACCTCGTTTTTGTGTATTGTAATTTAATGCTTGAATGAATATTTATTTATAAATATTTTGTAGCTTTTTCACTCATTTTTCCAAAATAGTTTTACAACATACTAGAAATGCCCCGTGGGTATTATTGGTATCCTTGGAATATGAAGTAACTCACCAGTCGCAGGTCCAGTCATAAGGCTCCGTGCAATTTTCTTTAGATTGAATTTTTTTAATTCGTTGTATCTTTTGAATGGAATGTCTGAATTTAATGATTTAAAAATTATTCTACAGGTATTGAAACCGTCTTTAATACCATATACATACATACATAGCATCACGCCTCATTTCCATGGGGGTAGGCAGAGACAACATCCTTCCACTTGCCACGATCCTTGCATATCTCCTTCGCTTCTTTCATTCTCATTAAACCTTTCATACAAGTTCGTCGGTTTAGAGTACTCTTGACCTGGCCGTTATTTAAAATGTCCTGGATTTGGTCCAGGAACGTTCGCCTTGGTCTTCCCCTTCCAACTTTCGCATTCACTCTTGACTCATAAATCCTTTTTGTCAGTCTCCTTTCATTCATTCTCTCTACATGCCCAAACCATCTAAGCATACCTTTCTCAATTTTAGTCACTACGTCTTCTTTTATACCACAACGTTCTCTTATCACACTATTTCTTACTCTGTCACTCAGTTTTAATCCACTCATGCTTCTCAACGCTCTCATCTCTACCGCATTTATTTTACTTTTGTGATTCTTCTGCGATACCCAACTTTCACTACCATACATAAGCGTTGGCACCAACACTCCAGCATGCACTGCCAGTCTAGCCCTTTGAGACACCATCTGGCTTTTCATAAGGATAAGATAATGATTAATACAGAGGTATGAATAATAACGTTTGATTATTGTCGGCACTTTTATTAACTTTTAAAATTTTAAAAAAGTAGTAGTAGCATAACTACAGTAGGTGGATATATGGTAGTACGGACGTTTTGGTAGATGTTAATACCTTCTATAATATTGTAGAAATTATTTTGTTTATCTTCAATAGTTTTCGCAGCGCACGCAATAAAAGATTTTTTGTTTCACACTTTGAGTAACATTAATGCATATTTCTTAGGGATCCGTATATTTTTTGAGAAAGTAATATAGCCTATGTGGCTCAGTGAAAATGCAGCTTTAAAACAGTAAAAAATTTGTTAAAATCGGTCCAGTAGTTTTTGTGTGAAAACGTTACAAACATACTTTTTATATGCAAAACACAACCGTTTCCTCTTTATGATAATAGTTTACAAAATACGATCGGTATTTTGTTGGACATTTTTCATTATCCCATGTATGTACATATCATTAGCGTATACCATATTAAACAATATTACTAAGTAACTTTTTTGTATATGAAAACAATAAAAGTAATATATTATCATTATTATAAGAATTAAACAGGCTTAAACCGAAGTTTCATTTGTCAAAAATTATCTTACGTACTCGATTGTCCGGGTTATATTACATTGCGTAGTGAGCCGAGTTCATGTACACGAGCGGGAGAAAGTTGTAAAGGTCGCGGTAATTATAATTATAATGATATAATGTATAATGAGATTGTAAGTGAGCTTAGATTCGTGAACAGCTGGTTAGAGCTATACACGTAACTAAATATCAGCATCTTTGCAACTGTATCGACACCGTTTAGTGTTCAGAATAATTGCCTTTGACCGTGGTATTGTAATCGTATAGTTGATAGATAGATGAGCAAGAGGAGCAATTTGATCTAACGTATTATTTTAAAAAAATCCTTGTACAGAAGGCCTACTATAGTATAGGTGACTTTGTTAATGACAAACGGATCTGGACTTAGCTGATGGTGGCATATTATAGTAATAATAATTGCAATGGTTTCTTGTGAATATGGATATAATTTATAATAATGGGTGTGTAACAGTTTGACGTTCATAAGTGCTGCTTTGCAGCCTAAATTGAAAAGAAATATAAATAAATATATTTTGACGACTATTTGTCAGAGCTCATGCTATGAGGTATGGAAGGTCTCGGTTCTAGCTAACAGAGCCTTGACCCAAAGATGAAACGATGGTTTCAAGTACCCGGTAGCAGGCGGGTATATAGTAAGGGCCATCTGCCCTCATATGGACAAATGGCTAGGCAGAGAGCACGGATCGCTCTCCTGCAGGTTGGTACAGGTGCTTACCAGTGATGGATCCTTCGAAAAATACCTTTACCAAACTGTTGGCTGTGAGATGTCGCGTCAGCCAGCTGTCACAAGGGTGGTGCCTCCTTAGACGCAGCCCACCACACGGTGGCAGAATGTCCCGCCTGGGGACCTCAGCGACACACTATGACGTCGTTAATCGGCACAGACCTCTCACTGGCAAGTTTTATAGATGCTATGCTCATCAGTGAACAAGATTGTCATCTCGCTTAAGGACACACGACAAAGGGAGAGGGTGAATGGCGCTGTAACGCTCCAGCCTCGACGAAGGGGAGTAGGAAACAGGAGGCGGAGGTTCATACTCAACGAACCTCTGGCTCCCTACTCGGTTGATGACGGTCCCGCTGGGTTTTAGTGGGTATTACGAGTTCTTCCCCCTCGCCCACAGTCCCGATCCCACAGTCGAGGTGCGTAAATGCATTTTCTAGCGACAAAAAAAGAGCTAATGCTCATAAGGTGTGGATAATTCTTTATTATTATTTCTGATGGGTTAACGATTGACTGTAATCACGTCTGTCAGTAAGTGATGACACAGATGATCTAAGATGAAAATGCGCTAATTTGGCATGAAGTAATTAACTTCTTATGGTTTCTACGCAGCATCGTACTGGACGATAAATATCTTGCTTGGCGGTATGTCTATACTGGTAGGCTGGGAACAAGTCACGGCCGAAGCCTCGCCCAGTCCATTCTCAGACAAATTAGATAATGCACTGCTAACGAAGCAAAGTCTATGCAAATACATGTAAATGTTATGATTTCAGTATTTTTATTCTGCTATTCCCCCGCCCTCGTGATTTTATTTACGTATAAACACAGAAGCATAATTAAACATTTTTAAATTTTGTGTTTTGTTTTGATTGTCTGTTAATAGCTTCTAGTTAACATTCAAAACTTAAAATTTGTAATAAATTGTGAGTTAACTAGATACAAGTGTGACAATACAATTCGATAATTCAACCCATACCAGGAATAAACCCACTAAAGCTTCTATTTAGTTCAATATTGAAAATATTACGCCGACGTGAATATTCCAAAAGATTTCCATATGCATAAGTCTGTAGCGCAGTTCTTCAATACAAACTTGTATGTATATTTTTATAGCATACAATTTTGCGGTTGACCTCCGATGACTCATAGAGGCTTACTTACTTAATATGTACTTAGATTAATATAGTAAACTAAGCTTGCTATCTTTGTGACTGCCTATAACCAATTTTGATGAAATTCAATATAGACAAATATAATCTTGCAGATGGACATAAATGGACGCTAATTTTTCTCTTTAATATTTATTTTGTTCCATAATAATAGTAACATAGGTTTAATATATCCTTCGACTTCAAAACTAGTAGCTATGTCTTAGAAGTCAGTCTCTTCCCTTTTCATGATAGGAAATTTATTAAATAAATAATAAAAAAAAACATGTAAAGATAAAAATAAAGTCATATCTCTCGATATCTAGTACAAACTACTTAAACCTATTTAAAAGAAACTTTTAAACCATTTACGTAAGCCTTTAATAGACAGTTTTTTTTTTACCAAAATAAATTTTATTAATAACCAATAAAACTTTGTTAACATCCAATGTCATCCACTATAAGAAAATATATTTAAACTTGAGTATATTAATAAGAAAAAAACTTTATCAACGTTTACAAATTTGAACCACATATATAGGGAAAGGGTGACCTAATAGTAAGAATTAAATAATAATAAAGATTATTGTGTACTGTTTAATTTGTTTGTAATCTCAAATTAATATAGATAAAGTAAGGTAAGTCGTCGTCTTCGTCGCTTCAACCGATAGACGTCCACTGCTGGACATAGGTCTCACGTAATGACGTCCACAAGGCCCGATCTTGCACCGCCTGGCTCCAGCGGCTACCGGCGACCCTCCTTATTTCTTCGGTCCACTTTGTGGGGGTCTGCCTACACTGCGCCGTCCCGGGCGGGATCTCCACTCCAGCACCTTCGGGCCCCAACGTCCATCGGTTCGTCGGACTATGTGCCCCGCCCATTGCCACTTCAGGTTCGCGATTCGTAAGGCTATGTCGGTGACTCTGGTTCTACTACGGATCTCTTCATTTCTGATTCGATCACGTAGAGAAACTCAGAGCATAGCCCTCTCCATCGCACGCTGAAAGACTCTGAGCTTCCGGATGAGGCCCACAGTCAGCGACCATGTCTCAGAACCGTAGGTCATCACTTGCAACACGCACTGTTCAAAAACTTTTGTCTTCAGATACTGAGGGATATCGGACGAAAACCCAACCGCCGAATTCAACTCGGTTGGGTAAGGCAAGTAGCAGCTCATTGATGTCCCACTGCAGGGCACTGGCTTTCTCACTCCTAGGAGAGAGCGTTTTTAAAAGATAAACACATCACGCTGTTCCACTACGGGTTGGCAGGTATAGTACACATTGGCACCACTAGACCAATGAAGCAGTCTATCGATAAATTATTTAATTTATATTAGGATATATATTACCATTAACTGTTAAGCAAACGAATATACGACTTATGACAGTTCCTAATGAAGCTGTAACTACTCCTTATAAGTTAAGGTATGTGCTAGCGGTATTTGCAACAAATATTCTATTACATACCATTTTAAGAGTATTTTATTGAAATAACTAAGTAAATATTTTTTACAAATGAGCAATTTTCACTTAATTATTGTTATTGCATTATAGAAGGAAGGTATGTAGCAGCCCATTAGCGTGCCTCTGCTGGGTACAGGCCTCGTCACTTACAGGAGAGAGAGTTTTTAAAGCATAGACCCATCACGCTGCTCCACTACGGGTTGGCAGGTATAGTACACTCATAGATGCATGTGACGGGAATCCGACTCGACCGGACAGAGATCAGGCGCAGGACCGACGGCTTAACGTGCTCTCTGAGGCACGGGGGTGGATCACACCGCCAAGTACCCAACTTCGGACAAATACTAATAATTTCTGAAAATAATTCTCTCTCTCCTTTCTTTGACTGTAGGTATCCTAATTGTACGTCTCTTTTTATTCTGGTGTTCATTAACGCATATTATCAAATCTTTCTAAAAAAAAGTGCGTGCGTACAAAGTACACGTCAGAAGTGGAACGTCTTTGGCAGTTTATTTTTAAATCTTTTTATATGTATTCAAATGTAAAACTATAGATTTCCTAGACTTAGAGGGAGGGAAAAGAAAGATATGGTAGGAATTTAACTGGCATTAAAATATTAAAAGTGATTTTCATAAAAGTATAATACAAACAATACAAATAATTTATTGAAATCTCAAATGACGAATTGTAAATAATAATGCCACGTGTTTTTTGGCAATATTAGATTAAATTAAATCTTGTTTTTGAATTTTAAACTTAGAAAAGAGAATAAATGAAATATTTTTATTTTATATTTTATGAACATTAGTATATTAAATGACGAGTGCCATATTACAATGCCACAAGTTATTTGTAAATGTTAAAACTACCTAACCTTCAAACGCATTAGCATAAAAAACGCCGCACATCTTCGTGACGCTTTCCATTCTTCATTAGTCAACTATACGTGTCCGATTACATAATTAATTAATTATGGTAACATCTCATGTTACTAGCGTACTTAGTAGACTTATATACACAGCTAATGAATTCATTTTGAATCAATTTATTAGCTCAGCACTTGTAAGTGAAGATATGTGACAGTGGTAATTATTTGGTACTAATACGGTAATGACATGCAGTCTTTAGCGCATACTTCTTGCTAGTATGTTGCAATACATCACTTTTTATCATACGTTCTATTTTAATCACTTAGACATATTCTAAAACTAGTTGTACCTATAAAAAAATAATGATACTTTCAAGAAAAAACGTGATTGCACTACATTTAACATAAAGTAAAAAGAAATCGTGAAAATTCTAGAAAGCTACATTAACTAAACAATAAGCGAATGGCTAAAATATATTAAAAGGAAACAAAAACCTTACAAATTCACACATTCTTTATAAAACTACAAACACTCACAAAACAGTATTCAAATATACAAAATTAATACAAAGACACGGATCATTGCATTTTTACTATTCTCCTAATTTAAATTAAAATAATTATATGGTACATACTAACATTGATTTCTATATAATTTACACGTAATTTCATATACACTTGTTAGAAGTATGTGGTTTCCACGATACGGAGTATCCTTGAGTAGAAGTCATAGACTAACTAATACTATTTTGTAAATTGTATGTTTCTTATAATAAATTAAAAAAAATCTGCAATAAAAAATCTAAAAAGATACAATAGAAAAATAATAAATAGTTTTAAAAATAAAAGAAAAGATAAGAAGATGCCGATGTTTAATGGCCCACTGCTGGTAACAAGCCTCCTTGCTCATAAGAAAGAGGGTTTTTGGAGCATAGAACCACCATCTGACACGACCGGAGAGAGATAACATTGAGAAAAAAAAATTGAAAAATCATTATCGATTTTTGAATTGGTCCAACCTGGACAGGACCTGGTTGTAGCCAAACATGCTAACTAATAGCCCAATGAGGCAGGCCATGTGTTTTATTTATTGACGTGCAGTAATGGTAAAGGTAAGTAGCACCCCATTAACGTCCCACCACCACGCCACTCCACTGTGGGTTAACAGGCATAGTACAGAAGTTCACTCTGTATTCCTTCTTTTTAACAGTCCAATGTGACGGGAATCCGACGCGACCGCAGAGAAATCAGGCGTATAACCGCTTAACGGCTTAACGTGCTCTCCGAGACACCGCCAACTTCCAAACTTCGGGCAAATACTGATGAAATCTTAATAGAAAACTCAATATCGACTTTTCAGTTCGCCCACCCATGTCTCGAACCCAGGACCTCATGACTTTAGCCAAACATGCTAACTAATAGCCCAATCAGGCAGGCAATGTGTTAATATATTGTGTTTTATTTATTTACGTGCAATAAAGGTACAAGTAAGTAGCACCCCATTAACGTCCCACCACCACGTCACTCCAGTGTGGGTTAACAGGCATAGTACACAAGTTTACTCTGTATTCCTTCTTTTTCATAGTCCAATGTGACGGCAAACAGATGCAAGCGCAGAGTTCAGGCGTAGAACTGACGGCTTAATGTGCTCTCAGAGACACCGCCAACTTCCAAACTTCGGGCAAATATTGATAAAATCTTAATAGAAAACTTTAAATCGACTTTTCAATTCGCCCACCCATGTCTCGAACCCAAGACCTCGTGTAAGTAGCTGATCATGCTAACCACTAGACCAATGAGGCAGTCATTTTCATGTCCACACCACTAATACATGGAAGAAATAATAATATTATGCTAATACAAATAACTCGGTGCGATAGATGTAAAATGGTCGAGAGTTTTTTGAACTATTCGTCCCGAATTTGAATTTCAAATGATCTGAAGTGAAGGTTGGCCGTTTCTGCTGACTCATCGGGTAAGGGTTTAACTATTCCTTCCATTAATAATCACCTACGCATATCTAAAAGTCACATATTGACTAAATGATTAAATTATTCGTATGATTTGAAGGAATAAAATAGTTATATCTATTACTGTTCTACTTTACCAATGATATATTTTTAATTACCATGTTTTAGTAGATATATGTTTTTGAAGAAAAAAAAGTACACACGAATTGATAATCTCCTCCTTTTTTAAAGTCGGTTAACAAGTGCGTGCGTACAAAATACTCATGTCAAAAGTGAAACTACTTTGTTTTAGAGTCGCTCACTAATTTGCAGGTTAAGTAATACCATTCTCAGATTCTTCATTATTATATTACATACATTAAATTACTTAAAACACAATACAAACTAGGCGAATATTGCTTCATTCTCCTGTGCTACCTTTCTTTCAAACGCCGCACTCAAACATAACCGCCCCATTCAAAAATAATATATAGCTTTTCCTTATATGGTATTACTTTTAGAAAATCCCTATTTACACGAATATATAAAGGGGATATACTAGAGAAACCTTTTAAAGCATAGACGAAACATATAGCATTATTTCTGAAAAAGTAGTAAAAGCTCACTCACCTAGCATTTTACTTAAATCAGCATTATGGAGATCAGGATTCTCGTCTGCCAACTTCTTCCGCTCCACCTTCGCCCATACCATAAAAGCGTTCATAGGCCTTCGTATCCTGGCTTCTTTAAGAGCCTTCGCTTGACCCATTTTCGTTGTAAAAGGTGCGCGAGCATACTGTTGGGGAGAGTAATCTCTTGATGTATCATAAGGACTCCTGTAGTCATATTGAGCTCTATAGTCCAAACCATAGGGGAGAGTAGACCAGACCACAAGTTCCGGACTAGTCTGCTCTTGGACCGAATCAGTGCTGTTTTCGACGGCACCTTGGACGTATTGTTCATAGCTTCTGTGGTAAGTCGGTGGTGATTCAATTCCTCCTCCACCTGAGTCCATCATGCTGTCAAAGAAAAAGAAAAATATTCATGAAAGACAGAAGAGATATATATTAAATAGTAAAAAAGCATACACAGGACAAACTGTATATATTTTGGATTCATAGCACGAATCAATAAAATTAATTCATTTCTTTTGGGTTTTATGATTATTCCGTTAATTATGCACAAAAACAGAAAGAAAACAACTTTTTGCGATATAACGTTTGCTTATATGAGATGTGTACAGCAATAAAATCCACTTTATTTTTTTTATAAATAAACCTATAATTGTATTTTGTTATCATTTAACTATGGTTAAATTGTCAATATGTTATACTTTTAAATTAAAGTCAAATTTTACGTAGACTTGTGTATTTGTTAATATTTGTTATTACGATATAAGATGATAGTGTAGTCTTAATTGTAATTTTAAGTATTTGAAGCTAAAATTATCTAAATTTTAATTCAGAAAGTCTGCTTTACAACTTTATTAATACAATTTACGAATACGATAATTATGGAATTTCAATCATTGACTTATACAACCTTATATAGTATTTGATGTATAAATGTATCAAAGTTATCCTGAATAAAAAAATAAACTCTAGAGAACACAGGTAAAGACAATCTGTCTGTTAAACTTGTAACGCCTAAAACGAATATGAAAGCTTTATCTATTCGCCAACGTAATCGCAATATAGTCTTGTGAAATTTTAAAAGCACAAATTTTATTATTATAAAATTAGTGTTAGTATAATTTCATAATTTCCATATACGTATGACAAGAAACCCAAGTAATATCAAGAAGAATGAAGTGAAATCGCGTACGAACAATGCATAATATTCACATCGTGGAACCTATAGCGGTGTTTTGTGAAAACTTTATGACACTGTATAAAGCCGTGCTTTTCTTTAATTTTGAAATCGTGTGTATTGTGACGACCTCGTCCTTACAACAATAATTATTAGTATACAAAATTTATATACAGACATAAATATTTATTTATTTATGCACCTCTTAAACGAACTAAGAAATAAATTTCAAACTAGTACACAAATGACACCTTATCCCTTAAAAGAGATCTCTTCTAGGAGACTGTAAACAGATACATTAGTGTATAAATATGTATTAAGACAATGTTGTGGTATAAAAAAGATGTAGTTACTAAAAAGCTATGCTTAGATGGTTTGGGCACGTAGAGAGAATGAATGAAAGGAGACTGACAAAAAGGATTTTATGAGTCAAGAGTAAATGGGAAAGTTGAAAGGGGAAGACCAAGGCGAACGTTCCTGGTCCAAAACCAGGACATTTTAAATAAGGGCCAGGTCAAGAGTACTGTCAACAGACGAACTTGTATACAAGATTTAATGAGAATGAACGAAGCAAAGATATGCTAGGATCGTGGCAAGTGGAAGGACTTGGCTCTATGTCTACCCCTATGAAGCGTGATGTATGTATCTATGTAGGTATAACTCAAAAACAGCTTTCATTTTTAATGAACTATGTTTCATTTCCACCCTGAATAACAGAATAATATATCGAAAATATACAAGTAGATAAAATCTAAAACGATTTTAGAAAACATAATTAATACTCGAAACTAAATATAAAAGAAAATTTTATTACAATGGACAACAACTGTATGTATGCATGTATATACTAAGAATGTATAGAAATATATGAAATACCTTATAATACTATAAATACTTCCCTCTCTTCTGAGTGAGGCCTGTGCCCAGCAGTGGGACATTAATGAGCTGCTACTTAAGTAAAAAAAAAAGTAAGTAGCAGCCCATTAACGCCCCACTGCTGGGCACAGGCCTCCTCACTCCGAGGAGCGAGGGTTTTTAGAGCATAGACCCACTACGCTGCTCCACTGCGGATTGGCAGGCATAGAACACTCAAGTGCACTCTCTATTCCTTCACTCTCATAGTCCGATGTGACGGGAATTCGACACGAGCGGAGAGAGAAAAGGCGCAGGACCGACTGCTTAAGTTGGTCCCCGAGGCACGGGGGTGGATTACATCGCCAACTTCCCAATTTCGGGCAAATATTGAGAAAACCTTACCAGAAAACTCACTATTGTTTTTTTTAATTGACCCGACCCGGGACTCGAACCCAGGACCTCGTGTCTGTAGTGGAACATGCTAACCACTAGACCAATGAGGCAGTTGAGCTGCTACTTACCTTACTATAAATAATTTATTTAGCATTAGACAATAGATACTCTTTAAGTTTTAATGTATGCATATATAAAAATCATTAAATGCATTATATGTATTCAGAAATAGTATTTATATGCATACTTTTAAATTCGTTATTTAAGCGGCATCTTACAGTCTTGATTTATTTTAAGAAAAAAATATTTTAAAAATGGAACATCGATGACTGCCAATACATAAAAAATGTGCGCGGGAAAATGGAACAAGATGGCGTACGATTTTCTCTGATTTTTTCTTCTAGACATAAAACGAAACGATTTAATTTAGTTACGGTTTTGTGGGTGATAAATAACGCTGTAAAAAGTGAAAGTTCATGGAGATTTCTACGAAATACCTGACAGGTACCCAATTTTTGAATTGATTTGTTGTTTGACCGACTTCTGGAATCCGCATTGTGATACTTAATGTATGGCGATGAAGTGTCAACTTATATTGGTTTATTATGTTCCCACAGTGGCGCCGCTAGTGACATTCCGCGAAAGGATGGTGTCGTTTACGCCGGCAATTTCCTTTAATTTTGGAATCACATATCGGCTCGCGTTACTCACTGTGTGGCAACATTTTACGGCTAATATTATGTGGTAGGTAAACAACTGTGTGGCCTCTATTCCTAGAAGTGGCTTCATGAAACCTTTACTACTTAACGAATCAAAAAAATACATATAAATGGATTTCTGTATAAGTTGTTTTTATATTGCATAATTGGTGCATTTGCTCGTTGATATGTTAAGCGAAATACCTATTACAATTTGTTGTAGGTAAAAAACTGTGTATATTCCTAGAAGTTATTTTATGTAACCTTTAATATTTAAACAATCATAAGTTTATATATATAAAAATCATTTTATCATGTTTTGAATTATTTGTAGTTGTCAAAGAATTTCGCTTTAAATTACATTTAAAACTCGTTCAGAAATCAAATTGAATTCAAAAGAATACTTTTGTATTTTGCCATGAAACTTCTTTAGGCACATGAGGGTAAATTGTTTACGGATTGGCGTCACGAAGATATGCAGCGGTCATGCTTATTCGTTTAAAGATTATGTAGCTTTAATAATTTAATAGTTTAATATAACGTTTTTCGTAAAATATAAAATAAAAATATTTCATTAATTGACATTATTTTCTTATATTGACAAAAAACACTGTAGTTTCTATTTACAATTCGTCATTTGAGATTTACATAAATTATTTGTATTAATTTCCGACATTCATTAAATTACTAACTTATCTCCCTTTTCCCTCCTTCTAAGGCTAGGAAATCTAAAGTTTTAGACTTTTATAAATATAAACAAGACTTAAAAATTGGTTTTCCAAAGATGTTTCACTTCTGACATGTGTACATTTTATAGGAATTTAATTGTCATTAAAATATTAAAAATGTCGAAAATTAATAGAAATAATTAATTGAAATCTCAAATGACGAATTGTAAATAAAAATGCCACGTTTTTTGTCAATACTAGAAATTATTTATTAAATTTCTTAAACGCCTAAAGAAGTTTCACTTCAATAAAGAGCGTCATCTGTAATGTCAAAATAATAATATGAATAATTCCGATTTTAAAATAAAATCTGTCTGTCGGTCTTTTCGTTAGATCAATTTGGTTTCGATAGATTAATTTGGTTAGATCATAAAAACGTTTAAAATTGTGATATATAGTAATAGCGTCGACTGCAACTAAATTCTGAGTAGGCTTAGTAACTAAGCTAAGCTCCTATATCAGAGCCGATAGTCATTACAACGTATCGGCTTGCACAGTTTCCTGATATCATTATATTCTCGATACACGAGATAATGACACCCGGGCGAAACGACACCGGGTGGAGATTTTTAGAATTCCATGCTTTACTTGAACTCGCTTATCGCGTAATAGAATCGGTGTCCCTCGTCGCTTCAACTGCTCGTTATGAATTTATGCAGTTTTAGTCATCAATATATTCATTTTGTTAAGTTAAACTTCTTTGGTGAAAGCATAACGAGAGCGTCACGAAAAAACAGGCGAACTGAATTTGACAGTTATAAGTTAGTGAAGAAAGAGATAGTAACGTTTCTTATATTACTGTAGAGCCAAGAGAAAGAAATTCGAGCTTACATTTTTCTCTTTCTCTCATAGCCAGTTATGTTTGATTTCAGTCGTAAGATCTAAAGCATACTCCTTTTTCTTATTGGTGACAGGTTCGCGCTTGACTGTAATCTCACCTGACGGTATTGAATAAAAATACGCACTTTAGAATCATCAAATATATTTTTTGATATATTATATAAATGAATGACTGATGATGGCATTAACGAACGACTTACAACCTAAAGTTACAAGGGTACCTTCGTGCCCTGATCACAGTCTTTGTCAACATTGTTACAATATATATATTTAATTTATTCTATATCAAGATATATAGAGCTTTTATGTATTCCAAGTATTCCTTCAAATTATAGAATGATTTTACAATTAGCTTTCTTTAATAAAAAAATGCAAATTTATTAAGAGACATCTTTGTAACTTCATCTGGGAGTAGTAATTCAATTACTGATACTACAATTCATGTTCAATCACATTCAGTTCACGTAATAATATTGTGGAATACCTTGCCGATTTTTAAGAGACATGTAAAAACGCATTCTTATATTATCTTCTTTTCCTGTATTAAAATTTCCCTACATAACATAATATATATAGGCGATAATATCCTTTAAGGGTTTTATACAAATTACATTAACTAATAAATATACTTGATAAGTAGCTGCTCCCTTCGGTGTTACCTACGTAATTCCGGATAATTTTATTTAAAATAAAAACCAAACTTACTCATTACAATAACAGCTATTTGTCTCTAAAAGTCCCATCAAAATAGCAAGTCTTTTTAATATGAATATAGTGAAAATAATTTGAAATTACAAACGTGCACTCTAATTTACTTATATAGATGTCGTCAATTCTGGTATTCTGGTATTTCAATTTGTAGTTTAACCACAGATGCTAGCCTAATCGTAATTTTTAAACTAAAACTAAAAAACCCTGTGACTAAATAAAATAATAAAGGCTAAAACTATTTACTACAAACTACCAACTTAGAACTTAGAGACGTCAATATCAAATAGCTTAAAAAGTTCAATTAAATTAGGTAAGATTTCTAAAATTTCATTTAAATACAGTTTTATTTTTAGAAAATGGGACAGTATCGGCACAAATACCTTAATTCAATTTAAATGTTAATATTATTGGATATTTTTAATATTATATATAATATAATATAAATACAATATTAGGTTAAGGATAATTATTATTTTGCATGCCATTTCAAGGTAATGCACTTCTACTTTATTAACCAATTGTATCATATAAATCTGTGCTAATAAGTGAATTTAATTAAATTGAGCTGATGAAACTGTGCGAGGTTTAATGTATATACTTTTATTGAAAGCAAACTGTGAATACACGTTATAATATAATCTAAGACGATAACACATTAATATAAAACATAAAAAGCATCTTACTGGGAACCAATTTGTTTTTGTCAGCTTAATTTTTCGGATATATCAGCTTCGTAAATTAATAATTGCTGCCTCATTAGTCTAGCGGTTAGCATGTTCGACTACAGTCATGAGGTCCTGGGTGCAAGTCCCGGGTCGGGCTAATACAAAAATAAATATTGAGTTTTCTATTAAGATTTTTCTCAATATTTGCCTGAAGTTGGGAAGTTGGCGATGTGCTCCACCGCCGTGCCTGAGAGAGCACGTTAAGCCGTCAGTCTTGCGCCTGAACTCTCTCGTTTCGTGTCGGACTCCCGTCAAATCGGACTATGAGAGTGAAGCAATAGAGAGTGCACTTGTGTACTATGCCTGCCAATCCGTTGTAGGTAAGCTCTAAAAACCTTTTCCCATAGGAGGCTTGTGCCCAGCAGTGGGACGTTAATGGGCCGCTACTTACCTATTTTACTTACTTAATGAATAATTCAGAAAATATAGATTTTCAAATTACCTTGCCTCGAATATTACATGTAAATAAAGATAATACTTCTTGTACTTCCCCGAGGTTTGATAAATCTTAATTGTCTTTGGTTTTGACTAGAATTATAACCTTTTTACTGCAGCTAAATATCTTCTTTATTTCTAAAGTAAAATAAAAAGAAAACAAGCTTGAAAATTGAGTAAAATTTTGCTACTATCTCGCCTTGAATGCAACTCTAAAAAGTCATCCAACGATTATAAATATAGTATTTTTTTCATACATCATCATTCAAGCCAATCTTGTGCTCGCAGCTACAATTTTATTTATATTTACACGAGCAAATTCACATAAAATTAACATAACACGAGTAAAATTTCCTGTAATCTCTAGAAGTACAGTCTGTAGAAATATCGTAAATTTTATATACAGGGTTATTTGCGGTAATAAAACATGTATTAACACTTGGCTTATTTGTGTTTATGTATTGTTATGTAAAGCGTAATGTATTTGTACAGTATATATTAAGAACTACATATGTGATTAGTCGAACTAGACATTGCAAAAGGCTGTATCGTGTATAATACGCCTACGCGCATTGCGTACATCATTTGTGGGGTTAAATTATTTTGTGTCGCAACATTTAGCAGCTTCGCTTCTGTATACGATTAAATTATTATTAAAGTAGTTCTTACCAGTGGTTTTAACCGCGTAGTTAACGAACTCTTGGGAATATGAGCACGTGAGGCTTTACGTAAGGATTCTGTTAAAATTATTAAATTAATCGGGTATATTGTTTTGGAGTTTTAATGACTGTTTTCATTGATGAATGAATGATTGTTTTCATTTATATGGATAAAAGACCTAGCTATTTCATATCTCAGGAAATATAAAGGGACTCCTCCCGCAGCGTAGTCTTAATAGTATCAGTTTCTTTTTATAGCCTTGGCAGGCAAACGAGCTAGCGGGTCACCTAATGTTAAGTGATTATCGCCGCCCATGGACACCTGCAGCACCAAAGGAACCACCGATGCGTTGCCACCTAATAAATAAGAGTTTATTCGCCTCTTGAATTCCTGTAAATTATAGCCCAGTGGGAACATCGTTGATGGGAGTTCGTTCCACAAAGAATGATCGGCGAAAACGTACTGTAGCAGAGGGCCATGCATCCAAGGTGTGCGGATGAAGTTTTTTTCTCCGTCGAGTTGTTTGTTGATTAAATCGTGACGGCGGTACCAACTCAAACAGCACTTCAGAACATTCCCCGTTATAGGTACGATAGAACACACATAGAGAGCTAACGTCCCTACGGTGCTCTAGCATTTCCAGCTTACTGGACAGTTGGGAGTCGTCGACAATTCGTATAGCCTGCCTCTGTATCCGGTCAAATGGAAGCAGTTGGTATTGGGGTGCTCCAGCCCATAGATAAGAGCAGTACTCTAGGTGCGGTCGGATTTGGGCCTAATATAAAAGCATGCTGTGTTCGGGCATAAAGTACCGCTTGGCTCTATTGAGTACCCCAAGCTTTTTAGAAGCCAATTTGGCTTTGCTTTCCAAATGACCACGGAATTGTACTTCGCTAGAAACGTCGACGCCAAGAATTCCAATACTTTTCGAAGTAGTGAGAGGGATGTTTTGAAAGCGAGGTGCGAGGTTGAATCTACTCTTTTTAGCTGTGTAGGCGCACACTTGGGTCTTCACTGGGTTAAATTTAACAATATTCTTCGTACCCCAATCCGAGACCTACGCTAATGTTCTTTCAACCTCAGTCACCAGATTGTTCCTGTGCTCCTCTACCTGAATGAGAGAGCGCTGTGGGTAACCATTGTAGCAGGCGTACTGTCATCTGTCATCTGCGTAGCAAGATTTATCCATATTCTCACAGGGTCAGGAATTATTCAGGCGACATCGGTGAGAGAAGCTTTTTATCTCAATTTAAAATATTGATCAATTTTTCTATTGACTTAGTTACCGCAAGCAAATTTTCTTTACTTGTTAATAAGTTAAGTTTACGTTTTTGTTAATTAAAATTAGTTATTATATACCTAAAGAAAATTTACATGCTAACGGTACAAGTATGTTACAAGATGACAATCTCTCCCAGTCACATAATACAGACAAGTTATGTGACGGTCTCTAATAAAGTTCAACCAAGAGTCAGCTCAATCAAAGCCTTGATTTATGACCGCGTGTTTTATATTTACGTAGCTACAGAAATAAGTTAAAACAGCATGTAAACGACACACTTACACATAAATAGGAATATTATCTATACATATAAACAGAACTGTAATAACTACTATGTTAAATAACACCTATTCAAGAAATTTTAATTTTTTATACCTTATTCTATTTGTATGTTAAATGTGGTTCATTCCCTGTTATCCCAGAAATTGTTGAACCGATTTTAACGGGACTTTACCTAGTAGACAGCTGAGTTTATAAGATACAAGCTGAACCCGCGACTTAGTCTGCGTTGAATGTTTTTTTCATTGGTTTGAATAGGTAGAATTTTTTTTTTAATACTCTTTATTGCACATTAATACAATACACACATTATTTAACAAAAACTTACAAGTAATAGAAACAAATGTACAAAAGGCGGTCTTATCGCTAGATAGCGATTTTTTCCAGACAACCTTTGGGTTTAAAAGATGTAAGTAAAATGTTGGATGGGCAATTAATAAACATACATACAAATATTTCTCTACGTGATCAAATCAGAAATGAGGAGATCCGTAGCAGAACCAAAGTCATCGACATAGCCCTACGAATCGCGAACCTGAAGTGGCAATGGGCGGGGCACATAGTCCGACGGACCGATGGACGTTGGGGCCCGAAGGTGCTGGAGTGGCGACCCCGCACCGGGCGGCGCAGTGTAGGGAGACCCCCCACAAGGTGGACCGACGACATAAAGAGGGTCGCCGGTAGCCGCTGGAGCCAGGCGGCGCAAGATCGGGCCTTGTGGACATCATTACGTGAGACCTATGTCCAGCAGTGGACGTCCATCGGTTGAAGCGACGACGACGA
>JACTOM010000016.1:2480446-2533337 GCA_015832385.1 Elymnias hypermnestra
ATATATATATGTTATACAATAATATACTTACATATATGGAAAGTATACATAAAACTATCTAAATATATGTCATCTAACCTTTATCTGTATTTTGGAGATAGTGCTCTTTCAATAGATTTTTAAATAAAAGCAACGATTTTGCCTTCTGTATGTTGTATGGTAGCACATTCCACAATTTTACCGCCCGAACAGTGAAGGAGTGCTCATAGAACTTGGTTTTATGAACCGGTATTTTCAGTATTAGACGTTCGGACGAACGCAACACCCTGGAATGTGTCCCAAGGAACTCGAATCGGTCTTTTAAATATTTAGGACTATTGGGATGAAATAAGACACAGTACAGAAGAGAAAGTATATGCATATTCCGGCGAAGTCTTATTGGAAGCCACTTGAGCTGCTGACGAAAGAAAGATATATGGTCATATGTACGCAAGCCAAATATGAACCGGATTGTAAGATTTTGAAGTCGCTCAAGTTTATTTAATAAGTCCTCGGTCAAATTGAGAAAGCTTGCATCAGCATAATCAAGAATGGAGAGAAGCAGAGAATGTGCCAACATAATTTTATTTAATGGGTAGAATTTTCATTTATTTAGACAAATTGCTTTACAAATAAAAAACATACGTATAAATACTTCAATGAGTCATTTGCTGTGTATTACTGCAAAGAACTTATAGTCCTTTTCAGGCTCTACATTATCGCTGTACCAAATTTTAAACAACTTCGTAAAATCCGTTCTGAGCTGACCTCTTCTCGTCAAAAGGAATATTCCTACCAAATTTCAAGTCTCTACGCCTTATGGTTCCAGAGATATCGTGATGAGTCAATAGATACCTGGATATCTCTTTTATATATATATAGAGATATCATAGGTGTAATCTCTTGCAAACCAATAAACTAAATCAAAAAGCGATTAAGTCACTTTAAATCAAGTTATTCTTTAAACTATCTAATAATATGATAACGTTATAAAACAAATATGACACGTTTTAAAACGATTACTAATAAGTTTACAACAATTGAACAAACACAGTGTTTTCTCCAAGCGATTTGTTTAGACGTTACGGAATGCATTTTCTAATAGTTCGCTCGATTGTGCGGTTTTTATTTATGTTTACACGAGAATAATGAGAAAAACAATGGAATAAAGCTGATCGGGTGTTTATCTACAGACGAGGTAAATAATAATATGGATGATGGAATACAGTCAGTGTTGACAACGTGTACAATGTTTTACTGAAGATTATATGTACGAATTCAAATTATTAAGCATCCACTCATACAGAGGATGTCTTGTTCCCATTAACCTTTGAAAGGATTTTGAGAGTAGTTTCACTGCCAGATAGCTGATATTATAAGGAGTAAATAAGACTACTTTTAATTTAGATAAAGGTATCCGGATTTGCGCAGGTAACACTGTGTGTAATAGCTAATATTTAAAAAAAAATAAAAGCGTACAAAGTACATATGACAGAAGTGAAACTTCTTTACCAAACTAATTTTTAAGTATAGTTTATATTTATAGAAATCTAAATCTTCAGATTTCCAAGACTTTGAGGGAGGGAAAAAGGAAGATATGTTAAGAATTTAATTTGTCATTAAAATGTTAAAAGTGTCAAAAATTAATACAAATAATTTATTGAAATCTCCAATGACGAATTTTAAATAAAAACGCCACGAATTTTTTTGTCAATATTAGAAATTAATAATTAAATTTTGTTTTTGAATTTAAAATTTAGAAAAGAGATAGAGATAGATAGAGATAGATATAGATAGAGATAGATTTGATATTATATTTTAAATTAAAATGCCGCATGTCATTTGTAAATATTTGCCCGAAGTTGGGAAGTTGGCGGTGTGATCCACCCCCGTGCCTCGGAGAGCACGTTAAGCCGTCGGTCTTGCGCCTTATCTCTCTCCGGTCGTGTGGGATTCCCGTCACATCGGATAATGAGAGTGAAGGAATAGAGAGTGCACTTGTGTACTATGCCTGCCAATCCGCAGTGGAGCAGCGTGGTGGGTCTATGCTCTATAAACCCTCTCTCATATGAGTGAGATGGCCTGTGCCCAGCAGTAGGACGTTAATGGGCTGCTACTTTCCTTTTTTTTAAACATCGTGCTAACAGACAAACTGTGCGAAATAAATCAAGGTAGCGATTAAAAAATGATTCTACATCAGTATTCCGCGCCAGAAGTCAATTGTCTCGGTATGATTCACACAAAAACACATCAAATGTATCAATTGTAAAAGATATTTCACAAACCAGCTGAACACAGCGTGAATCGATCTTCTAAAACGTACCACGGGGTGATGTGTCGATTATTTTCAAATAAACGGAGACAATGCCCATTGTTGACGACGCGCTGTCAGCGTTCCGCGAGCCATCTCGAAAACTGCGATATCGTTTCTTCTGTGACAATCGATTTGATGAACGCCGCTTCCTACTTCCGAAGATTTGAGAGATTTGCCGATTGGCTAATTAGTGACTCATTTCAATTAATCATTAGCTTCGTCACATAAATATATATATAAATCATGTCAAATATCCATGTTTCGCCCCACCCGGTCACTGTTCAGAACTCATCACTCGAAGTTGTAGACGAGTAAATCTACCTGGGACACACGATCCAATTAGGTAGGTCCAACTTCGAAAAAGAGATCAACAGCCGAATCCAACTCGGATGGGCGTTCGGAAAACTACGGGACATCTTTTCATCCACAATTCATCAGTGCCTGAAGATTAAGGTCTTCAAACAATACGTGTTGCCAGCGATTACATATGGTTCCGAGACATGGCCGCTGACTATGGGGCTCGTAAGAAGACTCAGAGTCACTCAGTGGGCAATGGAGAGGGCAATGCTCGGGGTTTCCCTACGTGATCAAATCAGAAATGAGGAGATCCGTAGGAGGACTAGAGTCACCGACGTAGCATACCGAATTGCAAAGCTGAAATGCCCTTTGCGCACAGAGTTCGCAGAACCGATGGACGTTGGGGCCCAAAGATGCTAGAGTGGCGGCCTCGCACCGGAAAACGCAGCGTCGGCAGACCCACCCACCGGGTGGACCGATGACATCAGGCGGATCGTTGGCAGTCGCTGGATACAAGCGGAGCAAAATCGGGCCCATTGGAATTCATTAGACACTTTTATCTATCAGTGGACGTCCATCGGTTGAGACGACGACGACGTCCCAATTTTGATTCAAAATCAAAATATTCTTTATTCAAGTAGACACAAAAAACACTTTCGATTCGTCAGTAGTCTGTCCGTTAGTAATAAATCTACCACTGGTTCGAAAACAAGATTCCGCTGATAAGAAACCAGCAAGAAACTTAACGGTTACTCGTTTAAACATAGTTTTTGTGCGTTACAATGTGTTTAGCTTTCACGTGCAACTGGAATCATGCCCAAACATCTTTGTCACTTATATAATCTTCAACATTATAATATGCCTTTTGTAATAGGACGTTTTTAAAATATTTCTTAAAACTATGCAAAGCCAAAATCAGTAATGATTCGAGTATCTCAATAATGCGTTAGTTCAACCTGACAAATGATTTCTGAACCTTCTTCACTCTAATATATGGCATTACAAGTATGTTTTTATTTCTTGTATTAAAATTGTGCGTTTCACTGCTTTTGCTGTGTACATAAATATTATCACGGATATAAAAATTTATATAAAATATATTGTGACGGAACTGTGAGAATTGATATTTCTTTGAGTTTTTCTTTTAAGGAAGCGCGAGATCCCAATTGATATATGGCACGTATTGCTCTTTACATGACTCACATTCATCAACAAATATAAAATAACTCACAAATACACTCACTCATTCTCACATCTACATAACACCCACTAAGTCTTCAGTACATAGCGAATATTTCAGTTTTTGCTTTTTATTGTTTCTATAGTCCGATCTCTGTTATTTCTAATATTATAAATCAATTTATGTAATTCGTAATTGGCCCCACTTCATATATATTAAGTATCTTATCTAATAATATCTTAAAATGCTGTAGGATTATCAATAAATAAATAAGTAACAACTTCATCGCTAACCAAGTCTTTTTTCTCTTCAGCCATTTTCACAACGTTTGATATCGAACTTTTAATCCAACTGCCCTATCAGCAAAATATAATATATAAATTTCGTAGTATGTGGCAGAGATGCTATCTATTTCAAATCAGAGATTAAAATACTAAACTAATTGATTCTGGAATTATAAAAATAAGCCTAAAAGTTTATAATAGTAATTCTGTGGCAACTTACATTTAGAAAGACATTTAAACGGCAAAATTTTAAAAATATGAGATGTTACGCCATATTATTTTAATAAGGTTAACTTTTAACAAGTTGTGTGTGTCGCATTTTGAATGAGTATTAAAATTGTTTTTCTTTTGTTCCAACCTGACATCAAAATCAATCGAATTTGTTTTAAGCATACGAAAAACCTATTCTATAAAATAGATAGGTCTAAAACTCTATCAACGTTTAGTTTTCACACCCATATATGTTAAGGGTAGTCCACCCCATAACTTTTTTGTTTTTTTTTTATGATACAGCATTCAAGAACACATTCAATCCCAAATTTTCACACTAAAGCCATCATTTTTAATAGCAATATTAGTTTTTATTCTCTCTCTCTCTCTCTCTCTCTCTCTCTCTTTCTCTCTTATATAACGCAGACGAAATTGCGTGGGTCGGCTAGTATAATATATAAATCAAGGTGATGTATCAGTAGAGCTTTTCCTTTCCTTGGATTTTGGTGACATGTCGTCTGAGTTTATAAATAGGGTAATATAAAATAGAGAGCAGCCACTAAATGAAATGAGTTATTCTAATCTAAAACTAGAGATATATTTCTCTTTAGTTTGAAATAAACCTGCGCAGACATGTGAACTGTTGATAAGTTATCAGATAAGCGATCTTTATCAGATGCAACGGAGCGAGTACTTAGAAATACCTTCTAATGCACTGATATATTAATTGTTACTAGCAGGCTTTCTGTTGATCTTGCAAATTGTAGGAAATCGTTGGATACATTATCCCCTAGACTAGAGAATCAAATACTTTAGGCGCATGAGGGTATAATTTTTACAGAAGAAACGCGTTTTTTTATACTAATTGAAGGTTAGGTAGTATCAATATTTACAAATAACAGAGGCTTATTAATTTGCTACTCGTTATTTAATCATTATAAATGTAAAATATACTGTTTGTCATCTTTTTTCTAAATTTTAAATTCATAGACAAAAGTTAATGAATAATTTCTAATATTGAAAAAAAACACGTGGCATGTTTATCTACAATTAGTCATTTCAATAAATTATTTGTATTAGTTTTCGATTTTTAATATTTTAATAACAATTAAATTAATTAAACATATCTTCCTTTTTCACTCCTTACAAGTCTCGGAATCTAAAGTTTTAGATTTGTATGAATATTAACAAGACTTAATAATTACTTTGTGAAAGATGTTTCATTTATAACATGTGTACTTTGAACGCACACACTGTTTTTTTATTAATAATTCAATAGCCAAGAGAAAAAAGTTGGAACTGCAAAAGTTAAAAGATATCAAGAAATACACACGTGATTCAATTGCGTCTAACGTATGTGCCTGTGCCTATGATAATAACAGATGTTTTTAAAAAGCAAAATAATAAATTGATCACGGAAGTGGTAAGCAAAAATAAATAAATTTTATATTTCGTATACAACTTTGTAATAAGATTACTCACAGACACTGAAGAGAAAAGCTATTGGGCTTATAAAGGCTAATATTGCTTCACATATTGATTTAGTTTTAGAAATATAACTGTATAAGTAAAAACAAAAGGTCATCAGCTTATTAAAAGGTTTTTCTCTAGACATCGAGGCGTAAAATACGATATTTTAAGTTTAAACATGTGACGGTACTACAGTAAGTAAAAATATCTGCTCAGAAGCAAACAAGGCATTGTCAGAAAGCATCAATATCAACAAACGCTACTGGGAGCTGCAAACAATCGCTTCGTGGAAACCAATGTCTACTAAAATACGTAGAATGTGGCATACCTTATTTTTACATCATTAACAACTAAATAGTCCCCAAGGCCTGTACAAAATTGGTAAAAAAATTAAACTTCTTAAACAACCTTAATTGATCTTTCACCAGAAATTGTATTTAGGTTGTAATGTTAGCTTAGATGTTATTTTCTGCCTTTCATACTTTTGACCTGTTTATATAATCGACTTTTTCAGAGAATCCTCCAAACAAACAAGCAATTCAAGCAACATTAATCAAATCAAATCGAATCAAAATATCTTTATTCAAGTAGGGTATTACAGCATTTTTGAATCGTCAAATATTTTTTTTTACACAATAATTATAAAAGACGCCTTATGATAGTATTGAAGAACGACTTAAAATCTAAAGTTGCGAGGGTTTTTTCGCGTCCTGATCTGAGAAGAGCCCATAACAAATTCAGTTGGGTATTTTGTATTTTTTTGTAAGCATCGTCCTTACAATATTATATTGGTTTAATATATTTCAATTCAAATTAGAGCAATTCGTTCACTCCCACGCGTTTCTATCGTCTAAGTAATCTTGGAACTTATAATACGATTTTTCTATCAACTTTCCTTTAACAAAAATTTTGAATTTATTAAGTGACATCTCGAGAACGTCTTGTGGGAGTTTCTTATAGAAACGTATACAGTTACCCTTAAATGAGTTGTTAATTTTATGCAACCTACTAGAATTTATAATAACTTTATTTTTGTAATTTAAGATTTATCATATATTCATAATGCAGAAACATATTGTGTTGACTTCTTTTGGTTTGAAATTCAGTTTCAACTTTCTTCTTAAATACTTTCTTCTTCGCCTTTATATGCATTATCCGTCCACGTGTGTGATTAAATTTATCTATTTATCAGCAATTATTGCAAATCTGGTTATCAGTGGAAGGACGACGCACTTGTGATAATGATAAGAATGCACGAATGCACTGATAAGGAATTACCTAACATTGCATTTACTGCATCGCCTCGATCTTTTGACATTTAAACGTTACACTTTACTTGGACCAAATATCCATGTAGCCATAAGTCTGTGAAAATAGATTACTTCGACAAGTATCAGCACCACATAAGCTAAAGAATTCCTTTGCCCGTTGTTTCATAAGCGGAGATACTAGTGAGAAAAAGGGAGAGTGCCGTAGAAGGAAGCAGATGATTGTACGTTTCCTCCATGTCACGAATCCTTGAGTCGTCTTTATCTCAGGCACAAGAGAGCGACTCTGGTAGGCCATCCATGAATAACAAGGATTACGCTGGATTAGGATTTTTGCTTTTTCCAATGAATTTCACTTTCCCGACTGCATTTAATACTGTCACATCTAATAATACTTCTTAATAGATTAAAGAAGGTAAACCAGCAAGCACTTATGAATACGATATTACGAATATAATAATTATGTTGCTTCAATTTAGATTGCTGGATTAGGCAAGCAACAGAACAACTGTCGCGATTTCTTCATTCACATTGGGAATCAACGTTTCACTCGTGAGAGAATTTGACGTATCATCTTCATTCATTTCGGTCATAAAATGATCTAAATGAGCCCATTAAACGATTAATAGTGAAAGGAAATTTAGAATATCGTGGTATGGACAGTGGTGGCACGTGGTAGATAACATACAAAGTTGTTAGCTTAAGATGAATTCAATTATGATAATTTCAGTGCTTAAATGTGCAAAAACTAGTTAAATAGTAGTATATCCAAAGAAAAAGATATACAATGTTCCACCTAATAAAACAACCATAAGAATAAAGGTATGAGATTCATCTAATATAAATAAATAAGCATACCAATATCGCGAAATATCCAACCTAATTTCAGACTTTAATCCGATATTTGGCAACATGAACTACATACAGGTGATTGAAAGTATTGGCGAATGCTGTTTTAATATGGTATATCATTGTTCCATCACTAACAACTAGCGGCTGTAATAAACATGATTAATGTAAAAAAAAACGTCACATATTATAACGGAAACTATACTTAATTACTATAAAATGATAAGCAAAAAAATGCAATTATCGACTTTGTCCTTAACCATCCATCTCTTATTATAATTGACTGAGGATAAATAAAAACCATCTCGGCAATGCATCGTGTGTTGTTTCATGATGTAATTGTTTTCTATGCAAACGTTTAGTTGTCATAATACAGATTGTTTTGAAAAAAGCTTCTTCTGTTACAACACATTCTTTAAAAATAATTCAAAAATATTATATGTTATGCTAAATTTTGCGTAATTTAATGGATTATCATAAGCGATGAAATTTACACTTATAAAACTGAAAGTGAGAAATTGATGTGCTTGATTGTTCTTTCCAATCCATCATCGTACTTTTCGGTGAAGAAGAACATCGTAATGAAACTACACATACATTTCTCAGATGTAATTCTAAGGTATGTATAGATAGTCCACAATAAAGCAACGTGGTGGGTTTACGCTCTAAGCTTAAATAAGCGAGAAGGCCTATACTCAGCCGTGCAATCGTAATAGGCTGTTAATTAGTTTTTTTTTATAATTGGGTATCTTGTCACTGTCATTGTTGCATCAACCGAAGACATCTTAATCCTGGATATAGGTGTCACATATCTCTCCAAGACCTCCTGAGGCATAATCTCCTTTGTATCAAATAATTCTAATGTTCATGTTCCCATCTGAGTGAATTGACTAATTTATAATTATATTATATATTTTTCAATATAGAGATGTTAATTTAATACAGAAAATACATATAAAATGTTTCCTCACAAAATCCTTATATGTCGTAAACTATATATCGTCATACTATCTAAAATGTTAAACTTAAGTGTTCCCGTAGAAAAGAAACTTAAATTTTCGGTATAAACTAACTGATTACATAGAAAGAAACTTTTAAAACTTTTACATCGGCTTTTAAAACACGGTATTAGAAATAAAAGTGCATGTGTACAAAGTACACATGTCAGAAGAGAAGCTTCTTTGGCAAACCAATTATTAAGTCTTCTTTATATTTATACAAATCAAAAGGAAGATATGTCAGGAATTTATTGAATCTAATTGTCTTTAAAATATGAAAAGTCCCGAAAATTAGTACAAATAATTTATTTAAATCTCAAATGACGAATTGTATATAAAAAATCCCACGTGTTTTTTGCTAATATTAGAAATTATTAATTAAATTTTGTTTTTATCTTAAAATTTAGAAAAGAGAATTTGTGTAATGTTTTTATTTTATATTTTATGAAAAATACTATATTATGCGATGAGTTGCAAATTAAAATGCCACGTGTTATTCGTAAATATTGTAACTACCTAATATTCAAACGAATTAGCATAATAAATGCTGCATACCTTCCTAACGCTAGGCGTTTCAAACGTAAAACTTTTACCCTCATGTGCCTAAAGATGTTTCACTTCAAAAACTGTATTAAGATCAAGTGGCATCCACTACAAGTTTAAAAAATGCATTTGATCTTTAAGTGTAGACGTGTAGAAAGTATATATATTTACAAGTCTGAACTAATAGTAGAGATAAATAGGACTGTTTCAAGTAACTATTACACAATTTTTATACAGCGACAGACTTGATTGTAACTGGGTTAGTGAGCTGCCGATTTTGACAAATCGTTATTGATAGCTTTGATCGTGATATATCCGAAATCGTGACGCAGCGGGCAACCTGATGTAAGGCGACGTCAAACACGAGGCGGTTTCGATCACATTTATATAAACAGTTTGAATGAAAGTTCATTATACGGCTTAATTACTCTAAAAAACCCAATATGAAAACTAATTCTATATAAAGACGAGAGGCTTGTAAAGGATCCAAATTGTCTATTTTCAACTCCAACTATTGTTAAGTATTCTCCATATAAATATTTTAATAGAATTTTCAATCATTAATAAAATGCAGTTCAGCAAATATTATTTCATTAATTTAAGTCTTCTTCTCCCTTGGTTTTAGGCGCTTGAGCTCCTGGCTTGGGTTGTGTGTAAAGATAAGTTAACCCGATCCAAAAACTGTTTTTTTATTAATTCATTCAGTCAAACACATGTAAACTTGTAGTGGATAACACTTAATATTAATACAGTTTTAAGCAAGTTTTGGTTTTTTTAAATATTACGTTTTTACCTGTTTGTTTCTGTATATTATAAAATTTTAACATCAATTAAAATAAACTAAGTAAATGTTTGCGCTGTTCGCCTAATATTAAGTGATTGTCGAAAATGTCAATGGTTGATATAGTTATTGCTGAAGCATCTCCAGCTCTTATCCGTCACAATTCTCCGGGTTTCTGATTCCCTGATAATTAGTGTGAGTAAGTTACTTCAATAGCCGGTTTAATGATGAGCGGCAGTCAATCACTACACTACTTTATTGGCTAAAATTATGTCCTTAATAACTGAGATCGTACTGATCTATAGCGGTGTCTTAGTAAATATTTAGTAAACCAAGCATGTATATTACTATGGTTCCAAATATATTATTGCTTAATTTGCGAACCAATGGAAATATGTAGAAAAAATTGTCATTTATGAAAAATTGTCAGATGAAAATGTCAATTTAGATCGTTTTTTAATTGACAGATAAACTTTGCAAAGTCAGGCCTAAAAGATTAGATCACGTAAAGAAGAATTATATAGTATATTTACACGGAATTTACAAAAAAAAATCTGTTTTAAACATTTTTATTATGACAAGACTCGCACTGGGAAATATATGATTTTGTAAAGAATGACATAGGCTACTTTTTATCCTCAACCACAAAGAATCTTGGTCTAGATGAGCTGGTTTTTAAATGGTCATTTATGCCAATAGCACTACAGGGGACGAGAAAGTTCTGTCAGGAAACGTTAACCCTAAAAGGCGGTAGTCCTTATACAATGTTGCTGTACGTCTTACTCTGTAATTTTATTTCCACCTATTATTATGTATATTAACGCATCTTATTTTTTATAGCTAAGTAACTAAAGGATACGTCGGAATACACATTTAACTGATAGAAAGTAAGGTCAAATAGTCCTTGTGGGAAGTATGCAACAAAGGGGATTAAAGCTATTCGTTGCTTACGGTTGGCTTTTAAAACAATTTGAACAAGATATACTAATTAAAGAAATAAACTAATGGCGTGACTATATAAAAGAAATATATAAATGAAAGGTAACCAAATAGTAATATATAAAAACTTAAGCATCGAGAAATGCATGATAATCAATTCATCGACTACCTGTTCAGTTTTGACAATAGAAACATACGGAAGCTGGGTTTTATATATTAAATATTAAAAGTTGCGCCTCTCGACATTATAGTACTGCGAAATATAACAGGAAGAAAATTCCGAATCACTGGTTGACACGTTGTCTTGAAAAACCTTCGACGATACAAAAGTCCTTGTCAAACCATATTCGTGTAAAGAATGTTTTGTCATTAAGTTTGAATCACTTTTCATTTATTCCTTATATCGGTAGGAATATCGATATCCCCGACCCTCTATATCCCAACTTAACAAGAAACGGCGGCAATTAAAATTGTTGTTTTAATAAGTTCATAACATACATCTGCCGTGTGAAGTATTTATGAATAATTTATTTAACGTTAGCCTCAGGATGTGATACTTATCGTCGATCTATGACTATGTTTCTGAACATCTTCATATTGTAAATTACATTTTTTTGCAAACATAGCCAAACTTTGTCAACACGCAGTCTATGTTAATTTCCAAACTTATTCATCTCGTAAAAACAATTACCTAGTTAAAAAGTAGCAGCCTATCAACATCCCACTGCTGGGTATAGATCTCTGCATTCATAAGAGAAAGAGGATATACAGCATAAACTCACCACGCTGTTTCACTATAGTTTAGCAGGCTAAACATATCCCCGAATCCCTCAAGGCATATGCAGATATACTTATGATATTTTCCTTCATTCAGCGAACATTGCTTTGCATAGTTGCAGTTTTGTTTCAGCTCAAGGAAAAACATACGTCATAAGTAATATATTTTCCATTGTACGAATTTCTAATGTCTTCCTAAGCCTTCCATCGAATCAGCAACTCTGCTATAGAAACAAAAACCATCATACATTTGCAGCACCATGTTTATCGCATAGTTATGTCACAATTAGTACCTCAACCTGAACCTATAACGTGTTCGGGTCACATAATGATATTTATCAATGATCGGACCCGATCGGCTTTCTAATTTGCTCCTCTTACGATTGCCATTTGAAGGCGCATTTAGATCACTGATAACGGACTTGCGATATTTTGTAACCGAATTAATCTGTTGAGCATATTTAAACTAGTCATTACTACAGCGTTCTAAATTAAGTCTAACGACCAAAGACAGTTCAAATATTCATAAATAAAATGCTTTCTTGAATCAGGCAAAAACATTTACATCAAGATAAAGTTTTTATCAATTACTAGTACACCGACGTAACCACAGCGCAACTGCTTCACCTTATTCGGCTGTAGACCATAACTAGCCAGGTTTGAGCCCTGGGTCGGGTCAATCTAATTCGGAAACCATCACTATATGCTATATTCCTGTTCCTCAGATAGTTTATAAACTACCGATCCTGCGCTTGATTTTTCTCTGGTTATGTATATTTCTCTATATTTACCACAAGAATGAAAGAATTGAATGGTTGTAATACCTTTATACTCCAGCAGAGATGACTAATTTATAAAAATTTCGAATGCTGCGGCAGAAATTTCACTAGATAATACACATATAAGTGTGATCGCAGAAGCACATCGTTTCGTGGTCGTCATCGTAGGAGCACATGGCTGAAATATTAAAAGATCCCTTCCAATTACGCTGTGATCCAGCTGAAATTTAATGTAAATTCAAATTTTATTTGTAGCTAGTTATATTAGGAGGACAATGAGAAATAGTACACCGAGTCCAACCGACCGAAAAGGTTTTCAGATCTTCCGTTTAAGCCCTTTATCAAATTGAATATACTTGTCACTATATCGCTGTAAACTAATAAAATATATACTTACAACTAATACCAACCAAAGCATGACCATAACTTACAAAGCAAAGAGTAAAAGAACAAACAAAAATTTGCAAATGCAAGAAATTGAAAGTTACCGGCGAACGATGCTATCTTGAAATTATTTCCAATTTCACCGTTTTGCGTCTCCGTTTCGTATACTTTTTAGAGTTCAGTATGAAAATTGTTAGCTTTCACTCATATAAACATTCATTATATTGTGAAACTATCTGTATTTTTGATAATAGATGTTTGTCTACATAGGTTATTGTGTACAGATTGGTACAGATGCAATTGGCGTAAAGAAGTGGCATAATTTATAGCTTTGCATTTTCTTGGATTGATAAAAGATACACAGTGCACAAATAAACTTTTGTTGATAGAATAACCTGTAGTCAGACTAGTATATCAGCTTACAGTAACAACTATTGTTGCGTTTCATTGTATACGTAAGGGAACCAGAAGCACAGAGGGTTGAGATGAAAATGAACTGCTAAATTATCATATGTATTTTGACCTGCATAAGAAGTTCCACGATAACAGATGAACAGCTTAGAATAGAATAGAATAATATTGTTTTGCCAAAAGACAGCTTTCAATATACATGGTGGTACAAAATGTCAAATATTACAAATGTTCGGCCAATGATTGGCATGCAAATAAGTAATATAAAAGTCAAGAAACATCATACAAAATATTATTAAATGAAATTAAAATTATGAAATTTACATAAGCTAAATCTCGGACTACTCAAAATATTCGATAATTACACACAAGAAAAAATAAAAGTCAAAATTAAAATAAAAGTCAAAGAAGAAATTATAATAGATATTCGTCCACGTCGTAGAATGTCCTTTCCAGCAACCAGTCTTTAAACTTTTTCTTAAACATATAGGCATCTAAGTTTTAAAAATTTGCTGGTAATTTATTAAATAATTTCACCGCCATGAAGTATGCCTTCTTTTTGTAAGTATTATTACATGCTTTAGTTATTGCCAACTTATTGGGAAATCTTATAGTCATTTTTATCGAAATGTTGTGGATTCACTTTTACAAAAACTCAGGCATCTTTAATGTACATGCACGTTAGTGATATTATACATAATCTTTTAAAAATGGGCTTATAACTTTGTAAAGGCCCTACGTTGCAGATAGCCCTTATGCATTTCTTTTGGAGGTGGCTCTGTTGACGTCAACAGAAATACCCCACAGTATTAAACTATACGATAAAATACTACCATTTCATACCATTTAATACTCATAAATACCACTTTCGCTTTTAATTGGTGACATTTCTTTGTTGATTGCACCAGTTCACACACAAAAAAAAACTAATTTTCTAAATTTGCCCTGCCAAATATTAAACCATCCTAGAACAGACAGTGAAATACATTTCGGTACAATAGAAACACAGTGAAAAACCAAATTACTCGATACAATATTAAAAATGATAGAAATGACGTTTGAAGTTGACATCATAATCTAGGACAAAAATTCACAATTACATATATGTAAAATGTGAGAGTTATGCAATAACTTGCATATTATGCTAATGATAATAAGGAGGAAATGCATACATGTGTAAAACATTCGCACAGTACGAATAGAAGGCACGTCACCGGATACCTACATTGATATGAAAAGCAGCCACGGAACTCTTTGCTCAAAGCACCGCTCTCACATAACCAATTTTATTTTTATTTGGACCGATGGCCGTCGCTGGGCGAGCCATAAATTATAGTTCGGTAGCTCTTTTAAAAGGGGTTTTCTGATTTTTTATTTTGTTTAGCCCTTTGAAGAATTTATGTTCCGTCTTACTTAGTAGCGGTCAGCCGACTTGTCTGGGCTTCGAAATGTTTCTGCCTTGAGATTTTGCGACTGTACTGATATATTTACGTTTATTGGTTTAAGCTTGCAACGATAAGGGGTTTACTGTAACGGACGTACCCTGGTTCTGATACTCCGGCTTTGTATGTTCTCTGTTTAACTTAATAACAAATATAATGAATCGTTATATTGATCTTGTCTTCTTGTTCTCTTATTTTGCTGCCTTATTTAGGAACTACAATTATTTCTACGAGACTAACATTATTAATCATCTTGACTTTATGGTAAATGCTAAATTTTATGTTTTAACATTAATCAAGGTAAGTTTTTAAGCAGCCTCGTTTATTTTACAAGAAAAAGTTAAAAGTCCGTGCGTACAAAGTACACATGTCAGAAATGAAACTTTAAAATTTAATTGTCATTAAAATATTAAAAGTATCGAAAATTAATACAAATAATTTATTGAAACCTCAAATCACGAATTTTAAACAAAAATGCCACGTGTTTTTTCTTAATATTAGAAACTATTAATTAAATTTTGTTTCTGAATTTAATATTTAGAAAAGAGAATTTATGAAATATTTTTATTTTATTTGGTGGATATTTAAAATACCACAGTTTAACCTTCAAAAATTTTCAGGATAAATGTCCAAACATTAATATATAATACTTCAGTGTATTCCAAAATATAACTGTACTAGCTGTTTCCCGCAGTATTACCTGTGTAATTAAATGAAAGAAGTTTAAGGTACTACTTATAACTATTAGTTGTATCTCAGTGACAGTCCAGCGCTTTCAGAGACTGACAAAAATTTTAAAGGTTGATACTTTAAAACATATACACTTTCACATGTATTTGGTGAAAACCTCTCTGATTGAAATTACAAACGTGCACTCTAATTTTATTTGTATAGATTACACGGTATTAACAGTCAATGGACGCTAACGTGTAAATTTTTATGTATGAAAAAACTGCCTGCAAACCTTATGGCAGACAAAACGGATTCCGAATACTGGCAATTGGCATAGTATTCAGTTTTTTTTAATCTCATTTTAGACATCGAAGGCATCCTAACGGTATTTGCCGGGAGACATAACTTTGGGACGGACCGCGGACAGATTTTTTTACTCTATTTTGTCTGTTGACCTCAGTTCGTGTTCGGATTTTTACCTTTTTAATAGTTTTAAAGTCAATAAAAATATGTTATTGAAAGGAATTAATAAAAGATATATATATATATATATATATATTACACACACATGTACGTGTATATTTACGTTATAATTGTTTTGAGTTAATATATAATACTAGCTGGTGGTGTCAACCGCGTATTCCATGATCTAGTGGAGATATGAGAAAAATCGTTATCGGATCTAATTCTCATTCGAAACCATTCTAGACTCCATATTAAGAAACGCACGGAAAATTAAGAAAAGCCAGCTGAAAGGAGCCCAGCCTTATGAGGAGTTCAGTAATATACACACGTGTATAAGTATTATATATATTAGAATATAAATTGTTTACACGTGGAGGAAGTAAAATTTCTTTCGCTTTTATTCAATTTTATTTTATAAACATTTTTATATAAGTATTTTATCGTAAAGTTTACTAAATTAAGTGTGACTGAAAGAATTTATGACACGACAGACAGTTATACACATACGTACCACAAAAAACCTACGAAACCTTTTCCAATTGCAATTTAAGATTGTATTAACATTAAGTGTCATCTATTATAAGTACAAAAAAGTGAAAATTCTTTGGCAAAGTAATTTTTAAGTCTTGTTTATATTCATACAAATCCAAAACTTTAGATTTCCGACATTTGAGGGAGGGAAAAAGGAAGATATGTTAGGAATTTAAGGAATTTAATCGTCATCAAAATATTAAAAGTGTCGAAAACCAATAAAAATAAGTTATTGAAATCTCAAATGACGAATTGTAAATAAAAATGCCACGTGGTTTTGACAATATTAGAAATCATTAATTAAATTTTATTTTTGAAACACTTTTATGAAAAATAGTATATTAAATTGCAAATTGAAATGCCACATGTTATTTGCAAATGTTAAAAGTTAGGTAGTTTCTTTCAAACAAATTAGCATAAAAAAACGCTGTAAATCTTCGTGATGCTAATTACGCGTTTCATCCGTACAAATTTTACCCTCATGCACCTAAAGATGCGCTTCAAAAATTAACAAGATGAATATAATATATATAGGAATAGTGACTTCATAGTAGGAATAGAGTAATTAGGTTAATTAGGTTTTCTAAATGCAATGTCTATATCACTCCGTTTGTCCGACCGAGAGGTAAAGATTTGATAAAAACACTTCCATTTAACGTAGTGCTTCAAAATCATATAATTACTACAAAATATAAAAGAAACACTGTAATGAAGAATTAAGATTATATGTGTTTAAAAATTATATAAGTAAGTAAAAGTAGCAGCCCATTAACGCCCACTGCTGGGCACAGGCTTCCTCACTCATATGAGAGAGGGTTTTTAGAGCATAGGCCCACCACGCTGCTCCTCTGCGGTTTGGCAGGCATAGTACACAAGTGCACTCTCTATTCCTTCACTCTCATAGTCTGATGTGACGGGAATCCGACACGACGGGAGAGAGATCAGGCGCAGGACCGACGGCTTAACGTGCTCTCCGAGGCTCGGGGGTGGATCACACCTCCAAATTTTGCAGATATTGAGAAAATCTTAATAGAAAACTCGATATCGATTTCGAATTGGCCCGACCCGGGACTCGAACCCAGGACCTCATGTCTGTAGTCGAATATGCTAACCACTAGACAAATGAGGCAGTCAAAAAAAATTACATGCTTAAATTAAAATTTCAGTTCAGTACCTAAGTAAACAGATGAAGGCAATTATAGCATCTTAATAGCAAAGCGCGAAAATTCTAGATAAAAAACCTGGCTCAAAATGATAACATCTGCTAGATATTTTTTGTTAGACTTCCAACCGATTTTAATGTTGTTAGAATTTGCCAATTGCCACTAAACTCTCATCACGAGATCTTTAAAACAATTCGCGATGTTTTTTACATATGTATGTATGTATGTATCATGTATAAGGTAAGGTAAGTAACAGCCTATTAAAGTACCACTGCTGGGCACAAGCCTCCTTACTCATAGGAGACAGGATTTTATATAAACATTTGTATTTTTCTTCATTTCTCTTTTTATATAAACACCACCTACCTTTTCATGTAGGGTTTCTCAAACAGCAGGGTTGTGTGGAAAAGATGGATATTTAGCGATAAGACCGCCCAATTACACAATATTTACTTGGTATTAGGGGACTGCTTCCGTAAAAAATCGATTCTAATAAAAAAAATCATACATTAAAAACGTTTTCTTATCTTTATGTGAAATTTAGCGAAATAACTCTTTTCGCAATGTACAACTACTAAATACGAATTTTATCATATTTCCACGGTTTGGAAACAACGTGAGTGACACCTCAGAGAGCAGTTTGTTTACTATATAAACCAAATCAGTGGATTATTTTTAGACATAAAGTATTTGACAAAGTATTCTTT
The DNA here is from genome assembly GCA_015832385.1 of Elymnias hypermnestra. Taxonomy (NCBI): domain Eukaryota; kingdom Metazoa; phylum Arthropoda; class Insecta; order Lepidoptera; family Nymphalidae; genus Elymnias; species Elymnias hypermnestra. The sequence goes on from JACTOM010000016.1 coordinate 2,498,890, forward strand.
TAGAAAAAAAACCACTTCTTATTCATAGAATCGCAAATAGCGTGAAAAATAATTATAGAATCGAAATCAAATCTGAACCTGTAGAAATGTAATAAGATAGATAGATAGATAACGTTTCTTTCATACCATACAAACATACTATTGAAAGTATTATTAAAAATATTCGTAGTCACCACAACTTTATATGATAAATTTCACGTGTTTTGCTAAAAGCATCCCGTAAGAATTCTATTGGTTATTTTTTTTAATCTATATCTATAAACAAATAATAAGTGCACGATTCCTACATTATTATTTGTGTTGTCTATTACCTAAATCAAATCAATGTATCTGTATGCAACGTCAAAATAAAGCAATTAAGCTGAATAATTTATAGACTATTTTAGATATCGTCGATTTTAATATTTTAAGCTACCTACGTGTAAGGAGTCAAGTGTTTTAAAGATACATTTTTTATTGTACTTATGACATGTTTTTTAAGCACCATATTTTAATAGATGTTTGAATTTTAAAAAACGATGACCTAAGTTAGTAATCGAGGTGTTATAATCATCAAAACTACGAAAGCTTATACTTGTTGAAGGTCCTTATGAATGTCTTTTTACAATTCTGCACAGTGTTTTTGTACAGGGAAACGTAGGAAAGCACTGTATATCAAAAGCTATTCTCAGACTTGTCTAGATTGTGATATCGAAGCTTAGCAAGGAAACCTCATTGTGACAGTAATGTGACGACGTCGATGTATGAACTATCTTAGTGTATATAAACGAAAAAAATACAATAAAAATTAAATATGTTATATAATAAATAAATGTTATAGACTGGCTCATTGGGCTAGTGGTTAGCATGTTCGACTACAGACATGAGGTCCTGGGTTCGAGTCCCGGGTCGGGCCAGTTCAAAAATCGATATTGAGTTTTCCATTAAGATTTTCTCAATATTTGCCCGAAGTTGGGAAGTTGGTGGTGTGCTTCACCCGTGCCTCGGAGAGCACGTTAAACCGTCGGTCCTGCGCCTGATCTCTCTCCGATCGTGTCGGATTTCCGTCACATCGGACTATAAGAGTGAAGGAATAGAGAGTGCACTTGTGTACTATGCCTGCCAATCCGCAGTGGAGCAGCGTGGAGGGTCTATGCTCTAAAAACCCTCGCTCTTCGGGGTGAGGAGGCCTGTGCCCAGCAGTGGGACGTTAATGGGCAGCTACTTACTTTACCTTTATTTTATATACTATTAAAGGACACTATATTCGAATGAAATTCTGTATATATGGTACGTTATATGTGAAATATTATACGTACTGTATATACGTACGATAAATATGGTGATTTTAATAATATAAATATATGTGGGTTTTAGTGTATATACACGCAATAATTATTGTAACAGATTATGTTCTTAAAGAAGCTTGTTGATAACGCTTCCTTCCAGAAGAAATAAATGGTTAAACTGTTCTGGATTGAACTATAAAAAAAACACGTGAAGCAGCCCACAGAGGCGAAATCTTGATACACAATATTGTATTTTGTGGACTTCATATTATAGAAATTATTATGAAACTGTGATATAAATGTACTAACTTGTCATAATATGTCATTTATAGTAATGATTCCGACTCAATTAATTAACTATGTTATGTAAGAGCCTAGGAAAAGTATTTAAGAATATCAAATGCTGCGTGTAAAAATCTTAAATCATTAGTTATGTATGTATCAAAAAAGGTGAGAGGTGTCATGGGGACATCGGAATGGACCAAATGCGCTATCAATATATCCACTTACTTTTCGTATATTAAAAAAGCCTCAGTATATTTCTATCTCTTTCTAATAGAAATATAATAAATTTCAGTTAGAAAAGGTTCATTATTAATATTGAAGTAGTCTTTTTTATTGAATATTATCTTGTTAATTACATATGTTGATTAAAACTTGAAATAATCCCTATAGTCCCAAGAAGAATTGGCACAAAAACTTTACTGGTAACTCTAATTGCGTTCAACGCCGACCGAAATTAAAAAGAAAAGTTGCACAGTAAGAATCCCGCCTATTTTTAAAAATGGAACCCGACGATGATTCGCCTAATTAATAAACCAATCACGTACAGTCGAGACGCGGCGTCGAGGCGCGGCGGACGTGCGGGCGCGGGGGATGAACGCTCGGAAATTCGAATACTATATTTTTTCTGCACTCCAAGCACCACGATGATACTTGTAATTGACTTAGCGCTCGAAACAAAACTATGTATACATCATTAATTATTATTGACATAGACATTTTATCGCGCTGAGTAACAAAAAATGAAAATAGTTCTTATATGTATAATAAATTGGACAGTATATCAGTATGCGCCACTTATTTTATATTGCAAACGTGCCAATTAAAATGTACACAAAACTGTATCATAAATAACATAACATCAATGAGATATTATAACATTAGCTACACCTTGCAGCGAGAAACACATCGTAAACAATATTAATAACATTCTTTTAATTGAATCCACGTGAATGATTCTCACAGACAACAGCAAAAAAATCACCATTCAATGTTGACACCGAAAAATTATGTGAAAAAATCCTTTGCTCTGGAGTTTTTAGAAAAAAAAAACATCATTTATCAAATAAATGCATTCCCGGTTATGTCCTTGCTCAGCGTGACTGCAAAAAGTAGTTGAATAATAAATGGTTGGCAGTACTGAGCTCCGAGGAAGCCCGAAGCGACGCGAAAGACGGCGGAGATTAGCGAACGCGCGCTTTTTGCTTGCATCAATCGATGCGCTCGCGCATTCGCACAATGAATTATTCAAAAATTGACATGAAATGGCGTATGGTTCTTTTTTTTTAAATGAAAGGTGCCCGATTGAGGACTGTAACCGCCTGACGAATTCATTGGCCAACGGCTTTTTACCTCCCGTAATTGCTTTGTATTTATTTACTTTAACTTTTGCAAAATTAATTAAAAATTACCTCACTGAGTGATATATGTTGACCTTTGCAGAAGTTTATGAGATTGAACTCATTCTGTACTGCCCATGGACATCAGTTGGCTATAAAATATATTTATTGCCAAACCGCAAATAAAGTTGCGCCATGGACTATTCAGAACTGAAATTATTTTTATTAGCTGAACACATATAAATTCAAAAGAACCGATGGAAGATTACCGCATTAAATTTTAATGCTTTGTTAATATGTTTAAGTATCTACATTAACTAAAAGATATTAACAAAGTAGCAATAATTCGACAACCATTAAATTAACTCTCTAAGACAGTGTTTGTAAGATAAAGCCTGTAGTGCCTTTTGTACTAATGATTAGTTTTTTTAAGAATCATGTTTTAATAGCTATATGATTAAAAAAAAACGATGACCCAGTACACTTACAACTATAAGAAAATTACATAAACATTAAAATGCCTAAAAAGCACGTTGTCCGTCGATCGAAGAGTATAACAAAAATATATTTTTCTAAACGAGAATGAGAGATTTTTTTCCTTTTCTTTCATAGATTTCAATGATTAAATAATGATAAACAATTCTATCAAACGACGTCCTAACTATGTTGGAAGGATCGTACATCCTAGAGCATCGCAACTAGTTCTACAAGCTTAAAAATAAACACCAACGACATTGTCATATTTTATTGCCCATATTGAATCTTAAAACTTTATAGTTTTCAAGTTTGAAATGTATTTTCAGTTTTAGATATAGCAAAATAAATAACGAACCTATTATTGCAATCGTACATAGGACAAACAGCATAAAAACATTAAATGGTAAATTACCTTGAACCAAATAAGCCCGTTACCATCTCAGACTGTATATATAGTCCTGTTATGGAAAACACCTGAAAAACCTGAAACGTGCTCTTAAAGTATTCCAGGTATACACGAGGATTTCCCAGCTTTAGAAAAAGGCAAATTAAAAGTAACTAAAATGAAATTGTTATCAATTTCCCTATTAATATAAAAGCAGGTAGTTTGAAAAAGGTTGACTATTTCTCCTCTTTTATAATTTCTGCAATTAATTCACTCACTTTATATTTCGATATTTGGAAAAAATTTCCATCGTTACAAAATACCTTTATTTATCCACTCAAGTTCCAATACATTGTTTTAAACTTTTAGTGAACGACACACTATTTCAAATATGCATTAGTTACATCTATTTTGCCAAAAATAGTACAGCGCCATCTATTGAAACTTTACAGGTTAAGATATTCGTACTAGGTGGCTACTAGATTAAAAAATGGGGGTAGGTGGCTGAAAAATACTTTACGACCTTCCAAATAAATAAACATAAATTGTGTTATAAAAATTGGTTAAAACAGTTTCGGATCACTAACACTAGATTGTTGTATTATTTATTAGTAAAGTAAGAAAAGTAAGTAGCAGCCCATTAACGTCCCACTGCTGGGCACAGGCCTCCTCACCTCGAAGAGCGAGGGTTTTTGGAGCACAGACCCACCACGCGCTCCACTGCGGATTGGCAAGCATAGTACAAAGTGCACTCTCTATTCCTTTACTCTCATAGTCCGATGTGACGGGAATCCGACACGTTCGGAGAGAGATCAGGTGCAGGACCGACGGCTTAACGTGCTCTCCGAGGCACGGGGGTGAATCACACCACCAACTTCCCAACTAATATTGAGAAAATTTTAATAGAGAACTCAATATCGATTTTGAATTAGCCCGACCTGGAACTCGAACCCAGGACCTCATGTCTGTAGTCGAACATTCTAACCACTAGACCAATGAGGCAGTCATTATTATTTATTACATTTAAAAAAAATTATAGAAGAATTGAAAATAAAGTTATAAGCTAAACCAAATAAAATCGGTTCTTATTCGATGTGATTGAATTCTAGAGTTTCACTCTATATAAAAAGTGTCTAATTAAATCGGGTAATGCTGTTAATGATGCATCGAAAGCTGACCGCCATTTCCAAGTATAAGTAATCATCCGAATTCTGTATACGATTGGACAAAACTTGTCGGCGCTTTTTCGTTAAATGTCTTCATAAGCTGGTACCATACTGTCCGTTTGTCCGTTATGGGTAGGACGACTTTACATGGACTTTATGAAAAACAAGGCATTTGATAAATTAATAATATGATATGTGAAAGCAGTTACTAGTTTTTGTGGCGTATTTCGTCATTTATTCTTCACGATTGAGTTTCTTAATGCCGACCTTATTATTGATCATATAAGATACATGTTACATTTTTAACACTTCCCTTTGATAACCTATACTTTAGTACTCCACAAGGGCAGATCAAGCGGTGTAAATTGATAGCTAGATTATTGTACAAATTAAAATTTAGTAGATATTAATTATGGGATAAACACCATAAGTTTCTTAATGGAAACGAAACAGCATAAGTTTCTTAATGGAAACGAAACATCAGATTTGCTCTAGAATATTAAGTGAAATCTAGATTAATTGAACTTTCCCTCTCATGATTATTATTAATAAAAAAGATGTATCGCTGATTTAAATTTATAGTGACAATTCAAATAATCCTAATTTTAAAGGAGAGCCGTTAGAAAATAACCAAGCAACGACTGAATGGCACAGATTTGAATATTAGTTTTTGATATAAGAAAATATAGACTATTCTGGATTCTGTTGTCTTGTTAACTGAAATTTGGGATTATATGATTGCTCATTCAAAGCAGACTTAAGGTAAAGGTGTCGCTGATCCGAGGATACCTCTCCTTAGAGAGTATAATTGATATGATGCTCACCAGCGAGTTTGGATGGAGGGTGGTTGCCTTCTGGATAGAAGCTAATGAGAGGCAAAGGGAGATTGCTGCTGATGCCCTTCCTCTCCGTCGAAGGAGGCTGGGTGGCAATAGGCGCAAGTATGCGCTCCACTATTCCCCTCAGTAAACTGTAGACTGTTATAGTCGGCATCATCCAGGTCATTAGAGTGGAATGCGAAATGGGACCCTCTAGTGATCTTATCCAAGGATGACGAGGGGTGCGCTGGGTTTTAGAGGGTATTCTGGTTTCAGCGAGTCCCTTACTCCCAGTTGGAAGAATTCTTATTCTTCCGGGGTGCGTAAAAGCATTTCCCCGCGGAAAAAAAAGGCATAAGGTAAAGGTAAGTAGCAATTATTAACGTTCCACTACTGGGCACAGGCCTTCTGACTCATAGGCGAGACAGTTTTAAGAGCATGAGTCCCCTATTCTGCTACAATGCGCGTTGGCAGGCTATATCTCCCAGAATTGGTGAAACTTATCCGAGATATGCAGGTTTCCTTTTTTGAAAAGCAAATTTAGTACAAGACTCTTTGAACAAAGAAAGTCTTAGTAATGCCTACTCTGAAAACGAAGCCACGCGTCTCACTGAGCAATCATGGCTATTGCAACAGACATATGTAGGTATGACTATACTTACTTATAAGATGAAAAAGACATGTTCCCGTCCATGGGCTGGTCATCCACTGCTCCACCTGTCGTCAGCATGAGTGTATTCATTCGGTTTCAAAACACAAATTATCGATATCAATCATCAATGGTCCATTATTTGTCCAAAAGTTTTCGAGTGCGTCGATATGACGCGGCACTTCATTCTTTACGTTACATCCCTATTACACTTTTTGTCTCTGCCTCGTACCTGTAAATAGTAAATGATCTTTTAATAAAAATGTATTGTCTTTTATTTTACATATATGTTTTTTAATGACTGGTCCCCGTGATGTCAGCCGAGTAGTTCCCGGTCCCGTAGGAGTACGAGGAAAGAACTTTGCATAAATATTGCAGTTACGAGTGGATTTGAAAATTAATGGGAAAGTGAATTTAGTGGTCCAAAGCCACCTTCGCGTCACTGTATTTCATTTAAAACCCATTTAGGCTATATTGAAACCGATAACACGGTCTTGGTATATTTTATAACTGCGATAATTAATAAGAATATACAATAAAAGTAACCAGATCTCTTGTATGCAACTTATTATTAAATATAGATCGAAAAATTTAATTTTGTAGATATATAAACAAACGTAAAAAATCCGCCGTAGTTCAAACGATTGGCGAAACCCTTAGTTCAAATGGATAATGAGCTGCCACTTCTAAATCATTTCAGATCTTAGTTGGTTGAGCCAATTTCTGATGGTCTATGACTAAGAATGTTTTGTCGTATCCCACCCTAACCCTAAGGCTTCCTTAACTTTTCCACAGGCTACGAAACAAGGCCTTATATCACACTAGTTATGTATACGCGATACTTCCCTGAGCTAACCCAGTCACGAGTTGCTGTCAGTGATTGACTACAGAAATCTGGCGCGTAAATAAAAAGGGGATCCCCTAAATCGAAGATAATGCGAGTTAACTAATATCTTAATTATAACGCGTAAACCCGTATTTCTTACATATTTATAAAAATTATACTTCAATTTGTATATCCAATTAAAATGTGTAGACATAGTAAACGACATAGTTTTAACAGTAAAGATATGCCTATATAAATAATTCACGAAGGTTTTTATGGAACGTTAAGAAACTAGTGCCAACTAACGCTACGTTCATTTCTTTGTAAAATGGCGCATTTTTAATAATTGAAATGAAATACAAAGTCAAAGTCAAAATATCTTTATTCAAGTAGGCCTATTACAGCACTTTTGAATCGTCAAATATCGTTTTTTTTTTCCATTTATTATTTAAATGAATGACTGATGATAACATAAAAGAACGACTTACAATCTAAAGTTACGAGGGTTCCTTCGCGCCCTGATCTGAGAAGAGCCCACAACAAACTCAGTCGGGTGTACGTTTTTTTTTTTTTTTTGTTATCATCATTACAATATTTAATTTAAAAATATTCTATATCTATATATATATAGAGCAATTCATTCACTCCCACGCTTTTTTGTCTTCTAAGTATTCTTTCAAATTATAGAATGATTTCTCAATTAGTTTTCTTTTAATAAAAGATTTAAATTTATTAAGAGACATTTTTGTAACTTCTTCTGGGATGTACAATTATGGATGTTACCTTTCATAATAAATTCGTCTTTTATTTATAAAACTCCGTATTGCAAAATTAGATCACAACCATTTTAGGGCCCATCTGTTGTTTTAGAATCGAATACAAGACGACATTTTACAATCTACGTAGTAATATATTGTCGGCCCCTGAGTAATAAAGTCAACTTACATTTTAGACATTTTGACATTTTTGTTACTCCAATGATCCATTTAACAATCTATACCACCGTTTTCTAATCGCTATTAAAATAAGATGGTTAAAAAGCATATCATGAACACAAAAGTAGGACAGTAATAATTAATTCATCTTTGAAACACTGTCTTGCAAATTAGGATTTTATTCTTGACTTTACGTGGGGGACCGTAATAGCCACTTACTAGTATCTAAAGGGACATTTAAATGTTTTGTGTTACAGTAAATACATAAAACTTTAATCCCTAAACGCATGTTACAAAATACAGCTTCTTCATACTAATCTAACACATCTGGTATTGAACGGCATCAGATCGGAAAGATAGCTTGGCCTGTTTGTACGTCGAGAACCGGCTGAACGGCCATATTGAATCTGATTGACAGCTGTCAATGTTGGCGGCACTGTGACGCGTCGTCGCGCCTCGCCCGTGCGTTACAAGAGGCACCACTAATTTAATTTTAAAAAATAATGTTCATCGTTCAGACTGTAATTTTTTATTTGTCCCTATAACGGCTAAGCCAAAGGATTGAGACCACAAATCCTCGTCTTCAGTCAAAATTAAAATTATGATAAAATCAAGTACATATTAAATACTTTTTCTGTTAGAACCATTTAATTTGACAGTGATAGATAATTTTAAAAGCAATATTATAATCGTGTATATGTTCCATTCATACGACTATAGCTGTGTAACTTTTTCAATTATAATTTTTTCTAGAAAATTTTATTGACCTTGGAAATGGACGTAGTAATTATATAACTAAAATAGGGGTAAACTAGCAAACGAAAGTGTGTATGGAGATTAATCATTTATCGTGTTTTAGAATATAAAGAAATATCATCTCAACATCGCATTGTAAAAAATAATTCTCCGTTTTTCTATCAGTCATTTTAAACAAAGGCTAGATATCTTTTTTCAGTAGTAACACAGCATTTTATAGTTCTAAATAGATGAATTCGCGGGTACCAGTTGTTATTTATTTAACAGTAAATTTTGATCCGAAGGATAACTAATACATTACAAGTGCAAGCGAGAGCGCGGAGCTATGGAAAGGCGCAATCGGCCTAATTCCATTGTTTATTAGAAATAAGTTTTCATCGACGTTTTTTTATAACTTTATTACGTAAAATGTTTTTTTTATATGTACTATATTAAGAAACCTTATGTACTATATTAAATAAAAGTATATTGAGTATGTATTAATATTACGGATAACATTTATTCAAATTGGACACAATATCTTTTATATTCCGATATTTATGACAACTACCTGTTGAGACGTTTACTATGCAATATATCTTCTTCTAAATGTAAGCATTTGTTTCTTAAAACAACCAAAAGTATTAATTATCATCTTATATACTTGAATACCTATTTAATGATAAATGAGTTTAGTAGAAATTAAGCTTTGTCTCATGTGCAATAAATATCATATTCGAATGGATATTTTTTAATAATTACGTCACTTAATATGCAACATCGTCACATTGAATTATGTGATAGGTAATTAGTAGGTAAACCATAATTTTGAGAATTTGTAACGTAAGCGTACCTAATTGTTTATGCAATGTAGGTATCTACTTGTTTTGCCTTACAAATGGATTTATTAGTTGGTTAAAGTTAAAATTCATTATAAACGTTCACTGTATCTATACGTTATGAAGGTCAAGACGTTGGCACACACGTGTTTTTTTTATAACTTCTCATCTATAAGCGTTAACAGGTTAACACCTAAAGTTAGGCGACCTGCGTTCAAGAACGAGGCGCAACAAATGCTAAAATATGACCGATTCCAGGCATTTAAATATTAATTTGCATAATTTACGCTTCGTAGTGAACGCCGTTTTCTTATACTATTAAATTCGAGTTAAAAATAATTCGTATATACAATGTTTTCCTTCCAACATCATAAAATTGATAACCTCCCAATTGTTCGAGCTTTCACTTCGGCAATAATGGTTAGTTGTTCTTTCTCCCGTTATAATATTTGAGAAATTTGGCGACTAATCATCATCATGATGTGCAGAAGCCAATAAGCGGCAGATGATCAACGCTTACCATAAAGAGAGTAAAAAAATGGTGTGTTGTGTGTGAAATGAAATCCTTATGAAGATAAGTTGAATGTAAAAAACACAACCCAGCCATTGCGGAACCATTATTTTACTTTGTGATAATTATGGGGTGAAAAGTGGCTTGATTTATTCTCTACCAATATTTAGCAGTGAAAGACCCATTCAAATATCTCCAGAAGCAAAGCGGTGGTCTTCAATTTTATTCAAATACACCTAGGTATACGTAAATTTCAACAGCTTACGATACGAGTATAGTAATTGTTAAGATAACAGACTCTTCAGTTTTTCAAGTATCCCTTTGAGACCGATAAAAATATATCAGATGGATGGTCTTTAGTGTAACTGCAAATCGATCTTGTTAATTTTATTTCTGTTTCATTATTTATTTACGTTTAATACATATTATAAATGCGAAAGTTATTCTCTTTACAGCGCTTTCACGCCAAAACTACTAAACCGATTTCAATTGAATTTGATATTCGGATAGTCTAGAACAGTGTTTGTCAAAGTGGGGACCACGCCCAACAGGGCGGGCAATTTGATATTTAAGGGGGAAGGGGGTGCAAAAATGGGCTCGACACGACTTTAACCTTCGTCAGAGATTTTTCTAAAAAGAACAAATCAATTTTTAAAGGTTAAAAATTGTCTATGTGAGACATAAACACTGGTCTAGAGCCTGAGAAAAGACATAGGCTAGGCATAGGATATAAAGGTATCATCATTTTTGCAGTTCTAAGCTTGAAACTTATTTTTGACTTATTGATTCGATATAAGTAAATATAGCATAGAAAGTTTGTAAAAGCTTTACTTTTACACGGGTAAAATAACAGTTCTTATCTTTACTGATTTTATAAACGCAAAAGTAACCCTATGTGTGTCGCATTCAAGCCAAAACTACTGAACTGATTTTTACTAATAAAATTTGGTATACAGTTAGTCTAGAGACTGAGAAAGGACAATCAGTTTTTTGCAGTGAATCACTGAAAATAGCTCTTTAAAGTATTTATACGTATTTTTAATATAATAACCCTAATTATTAAAAATGCAAACCAACATTGATTGACTGCAATGAAGTACAAAATTACTCAACCGATTTTGACAATTTTTCTTTATCTTACTGGATATGTTCCGACTTAGGATAAAAGATAAGTTAGTTACATTTAAATTATTAATGAAAAAAATCTTTTAACGTCAAGTACGAGTTGTGGCACGAATTAGTCCAGTGTTTTCCAACGTTAACTAGGCCATGCCCCACCTTGACATTTCTAAAATTTTTTTGACCCCCCATACATAATTGTTAACCTTTAAAAAGTGATTTGTCCTTTTAAGTAATATAACTTATAAGTTTTAAAAAGAAATCACAATGAAATTGTTATTTAAACTTCGTAAGTAAAAATTCAAAACCTATATAGAAATATTAATTTAATGCGATCTTTGCCCCCGATTTACATACCCCTCCTTAACTATCAAATTGGGCTACACGTTGGGAAACACTTAGATTATTATGGATTAGACATATATAAAATACTTCTACCTATAAAGCAACATATCTCATTCCCAATTTTAAATTTATTTAAAATTTTAAGTTTATTTATAACTTTCATATTCATTACAATTCTTACTAACAATCCTTAAAGAAAAAAACCTTTAAACTTTTGTATTACAAACAAAAGTTTAAAGGTTTATGTTACAATTCACTTATTCCATTATTTGAGCTACTTAAAGCCAATATTTCACCGGTTTTAATTATAATGATTGATGCTTCACTCTCGATGTTCTAAAATATCGATAGTATCTCGGTTATCGGCAATCTCTGCCACAGCACTAGACAGCTTCCATAGATAACAATCTACAGACGACAGAACACCAGTAGCTCTGAATACCAATTAGGTAATTTAATCATATTTCTTTTAAAAAATTAAAATTATACTGTTTGTATAAAATATAATTTATAAAATTACAGAGAAAGTACAATATTACAATAATGGAGTGTAAAACACATGCTTCAAAAATAGTAATGTGTAAAATTAGTAAATGAAGGTTCTAGTGTCAAAAAATGTTTTTTATGTTGTTTTTAACACCAGCAAAGGCTCAAAGCACCGATGCCACACAGACTACTAAATACATAATGAATTACAAACAGATAATAAAATTAAACTATTCCTTTATAATGACATAATAAAAACTTTTTATTAAATATATTTGAATATAGGTGTGATATTTTGAAATAAAAACAAATTTCACTTTTTTTCAATGTTTTTACTAAAACTCTCGTATACGAACTCATTGTGACATAGGGAGTGATAATTGACAGTTTATAGTTTTAAGCGATTTATTTCAACTCGATAGCTTACATATCAATATATTTATATATATAAAAGAGATATTCAGGTATCTATTGACTCATCACGATATCTCTGGAACTATAAGGCGTAGAGACTTGAAATTTGGCAGGAATATTCCTTTTGGCGAGTAGAGGTCAGCTAAGAACGGGTTGTACTGAATTCGGCGTTGCGGGGGTGTTAATTTAAAAAAAATAAATTTTCACACTTACAAACTATACAAGGATAATCTAGAGCCTGAAAAAGGACTAAAAGCTATTTGCCGTAATACACAGCAAATAACTCAATAAAGTATTTACATGTATATAGCCTAAATTAATGAAAATGCTACCCAAAAAACATCCCACGAAGTCGCGGGCTCAGTTAGTTATATAAAAATTAATTGCTGTTCGTTAGTCTCGCTAAAGAACGGTTCGACTGATTTGGCTTATTTTGGTTTTGAATTATTAGTCGAAGTCAGGGAAATGTTAATAAGGTGAGTATATATAAAAAAATCTTATAATGTAATAAAAACAACAATTTCGCTTTCCCTTAGAAACTATCCCTATCTGTCAAACATTTGATGTTGTTCCCGTCGTTCAGAAATTAAATTAAGTAGTGATGTTTTGCTAAAGTTGAACATTTTGCAATTGCCATTCAACTTTTTTATTTGTAGATTCTGACGCGAAACGACATTTACCGGATCAGCTACTATTAGCTAGTTAGATAAAACGAATATAAGAAATTGTATTTTTTAGTTTATATTTAGACTTGAAGGCTTTAGCTTTCACAGGTCCACGCGTTAAAATCACATGAAATCAAATTTAAGTACCAAGTTACAGACAGTAAAATACTGATTGTATAGTGGGTTATTTATAGAAAACAAATCACTATAGACTTTGAAATATTTTTATGGAATTTTATAAATATAGTATAGAAGTAAAGCGACAGCCTGAAGCCAGGTCCACAGCTTATACTTGGCATGTAACATGGCTTCCGCACGTCCACTCAACTAAAACAAGACGCGATGTTATGATTAATACGCAGAGGTAATAAAAAACATCGAACGTGGGATGGGTGCTGTAAGTTACACAACTTCAGAACACATACGCGTTTAAAATGTCAGTTTTCAATCCATTTTTTTAATAAACCTCATGTTTAACGATAATCATGCATTTATCAAGTGTACTATACATTCTAATCTGTATGTATGCTCGTATATAACGTGTTAACGCGTTGTATAAGGAAACGCGTGGTAAAACGTCTGTAGCCGCTTTCAAAGTGCTGTTTAAATTGTGAAAAACAAACTAGTGTATTACGCACCTAGGGCCGAAAGTATGACATCGCCACCCGCTCTATAATTCATAAAAATTCGGGTGGCAACGCCACACTTTCCCATATGTCCCGTGGTATGTGAAAGTTGGATGAAAATATAAACAATAAAATTTTAAATAGTATGAAATAAAGTTAGATATTGAATTAGCCTGCTTGCTTCGACTACGTAATTAAGCAGCAATTGTTTACTCATTTATTCATGACAACTTTCAAATACAAACTTATATTATAGCTAGAAACAAGTAAAAAAATGCGTGCGTACAAAGTACACTTGTTACAAGTGAAACTTCTAAGGCAAACTGATTTTTAAATCTTGTTTATATTTATTAAAGGCGCGCAGAGCACCATTTACCATATTACCAAGAGAGTGAATGCAGGGCATATAGTAAATGGTGCTCTGCACGCCTTTATGACTAGCCAGATGGTGTCCCAAAGGGCCAAGCTGGTTGTGCATCGAGGAGTGTTAGTGCCAACACTTATGTATGGCAGTGAAAGTTGGGTATGGCAGAATAATCCCAAACGTTAAATAAATGCGGTAGAGATGAGAGCGTTGAGAAGTATGAGTGGATTGAAACGTAGTGGTATAAAAAAAGATGTGGGGACTAAAATTGAGAAAGGTATGCTTAGACGGTTTCGGCAGGTAGAGAGAATGAATGAAAGGACACTGTCAAAAAGGATTTATGAGTCAAGAGTGAATGCCAAAGTTGGAAGGGGAAGACCAAGGCGAACGTTGATGAACCAAATCCAGGACATTTTAAGTAAGGGCCAGGTCTAGAGTACTCTAAACCGACGAACTTGTATGAAAAGTTTAATGAGAACGCAAGAAGCAAAGGAGATGTGCAAGGATCGTGGCAGATGGAAGGACGTGCTCTCTGCCTACCCCGAAGGGAATGAGGCGTGATGCTATTTACGTATGCATGTCGACGAATGCTTGTATGTATACGAAATTGTCAAATATTTTAATATAAAATTAGCACGCATGCGTCAAAAATTTGAGTCATGCGCACTTTATTATATTTAATCAGGAAACAAAGTGGCAGTTTCGTCAACAGAAAATAGCATTCAAAATTATTATTAATACGAATTATTTCGGGTAGCTTCGTCATTAATTCGGTTCAAACCAACAAATAAAGCGAAACCGGCTTCACGTCTTTATATACACAAAGTAATGCATAGGACACTACCTTTGCAAATAGGTATTGCAAAGGGATTACACACATATTTAGGTATGCATATGCATATAAACATAAATTTGTATATAAAGGAAAAAATATACACTTATTAATAGCAATAAATTAATAATATTTGCAAATGAACTTTAGGTCACGACTTACTGATCAGTGGGGACTTATACATATCAAATTTCATTTGATATACACCAACTAGCTGTTTCCTGCGATGTCACCCGTGTAGATCCAAAAAGATTATAACACACTTCGCTAAATTTCAAATCAAATAATTTTAAAGACTCCACAATGAATGAGTGAATGGTTTTTGGATACTACGTCGCCGTTGGAAGTCAAACACGTAGTATCCCACTTATTATTTTAACAAAGATTTATAGACTACAAGCCCACGGAAAAAAGTACGCAATGAAATGAACCAACGTGAATAACGTGATTAAGGTTGTTACTATATCATAAAATAACTTTGAGCGCAATATCATCACTTCTGAGCGGTACACGAGTAAATATATTTTTATCTAAATAGTTTTTATTTGTTACCATTTATAATGTACGGTTATAAGGTACAACGGTAGAATTTAAGAACATTATATAAAAAAAAGTTGCCGTACATAAATTTTTGAACTTACAGCAATTATCTACATTTTCGGATTTACAGAGATTACTCCTATAAAATCATAAATTTATGTACGGCAACTTTTTTTTATATAATTTTATTAAATATTACCGTTGTTCCTTATAGCCGTACATTAAAAATGGTAACAAATAAAAATATTAGGATAAAAAAAAATTACTTGTGTCCTCATCTGTACCGCTCAAAAAATTACGACATAGCACTCAAAGTTATTTTATGATATAGTAACAGCCTTCTAAGCATTATTTCACAGGTTATTTTTTACATGGGCTTGTAGTCTATTAGGATAATGCCGTTAAAATGTAGTGTGTAATAAACAATGATAATTCTAGTTGACCATTTTATGAAAAGCTTTTCCGTTCTGACGATAAATTGCTTAACATCGTCAATATATAAATATATTTAATTCATCTTCACATTATTGCCTCTCTAATGAAATCAAAATAGCTAAGTGGTTGAAAACGTCAACTCTTATTTTGGCACCTATTTGTTCATCGTAAAAGCATTCCTAGATTTTATTTTCTGGGAATTAAATCTGGGATCTCTGTTAGCGAAGCCAGTAGTATCACCACCATAGCAGTTTGGCCACATTTTGACATCGCTGATTGGGAGTGACCTAACACTCCCCAGCATTGTGGGCTCTATGTTTCAAATCAAATCAATCAAATCAAAATATTCTTTATTCAAGTAGGCTCAAAAAGCTCTTCAGTAGTCTGTCCGTTGGTAACAAATCTACCACCGGTTCGGAAAGTTGATTCCGCTGAGAAGAAGCCGGCAAGAAACTCAACGGTTACTCCTTTAAAATTAGTGATTAGCGATGAGTCAGATTGGCGAGCACTGAATTCCTTCTGCGAGATTGTCATCCTGCAGAAAGAGGCACTAAACGGGCATATGGAGCTTTTGGCAGACTCTACTCCCTCACGCGGAGGGGGAGCGCCAGAAAACGCAATTTTCTGTCAATCTGGACCCCAACACCTAGACACAGAGGGTTCCGCTGGGTTTAAGTGGGTATCCTGGTTCGACTAGCGAGTCCTACATTCGCGGATGTAAGTTTAAACTTCGTCCGGCATGCATAAAGCATTTACCAGCGAACAGAAAGTATTACAAGAGGAGTGTTCCCAACAGTGGGACGTTAATGGACTGCTACTTACCATAGTCCGATGTAACAACAATCCGAGACGGCCGGAGAGAGATCAGGCGCAAGATCGACGGCTTAACGTGCTCTCTGAGGCAAGGGGGTGGAGCACACCACCAACTTTCCAATTTCGGCCAAATATCGAGAATTTCGTAACAGATAATTCCACATAGAATTTTGAATTCGCGCTTGACTCGAACCCAGGACCACATGTCTGTAGCCGAACAAGCAAACCACTAGACCAATGAGGGAGTCGAATATTACAATAGTTTCATTTAATTAATATAATATATATCCAGTTAATATCGTATCGTACGTCGTTATGCTCCAAGTTTATTCAACCATGTATTTTGCTATAAATATTCAAATTTGGGTTAAAGGGTTGAATTCATTTGCTTAATAAAATGTTTAAACGAAATCGACCATATTATACACATGATTACACACATACGTTATGTACTTTAGTATGAAATAAACCCCTTGAAAGACAAAAGCATGCTTATTGTAAACATGTGTTATACTTAAGTTTAAAACAAGTATTATAAAAAATGGAAAATCAATTGCCACACGTCATCAAACATAAATTCATTTAACTCATTACATAGACACCTTTTACGTAAACTATTGAATTTTTCGTAAAAATAATTGATAAGCATTTGAAAACACTGTATTAACATCAAGTGTCAACCATTACAAGTTTTTCAAAATGTATTTGAACGTCAGTGGATGAAAAAAAAGCGACACAAGAGTAATGCCATATTTTGAAGTCCAGAAGGTCCAGAAATCATTTGTCGGGTTAAGTAAACCCTTTTTTAATGAGATACCGCATTCAGTTTTGGATTTGACACAATATAATTTTGAAGAAATATGTCAAAACATACTTTTACAAAAGGCATATTATAATTTTGAAGATTATTTAACGAAAAAGATGTTTGGACTTGATTCCAGTTGCATATGTAATAATACTCAGCCTACTTTTTTTAAATCAATTATTAGAGCCCTAAATAGCATGTAGTTTCTTTTAATACTGCATATATACAATTTATATTTATTATTCTATATACTGTGTTTTTATAGTGTGTATAAATTAGCTGGAAGGTATTTAGATTTAATACATTTAAATTGTTAAGATTTACGCACAAGTTTTAGCCGTAAATTTATTAATTGTTAAATAAGCTTGCATGTGATGCTTGCCTTTAAGTAGCTTTGCATTTAGAGTAAGTACTTCTTATTATCTTCTCTTTATAAAAATGTATTTAATGTAAAAGCTGTTGGTGAAGCTAAAAATAAATGAAAAAACAAATATATGAAAGGTAAAAACATTGTAACCTACAAAAACTACTTTAGAATAGTTGCCGCTGAATTTGTTGCTGGTATCTTCTCAGTGGAGTCAATTTTTCGAACCGGTAGTAAATTAGTTATGAACTGACAGAGCACTGATAGTTCAAAAGTTCTTTTTGAACCTGAATAAAGGATATTTAGATTTTAATTTAACTATATGACTATAAGTCATATAGTTAAAGTTTTTTTTTTATATAAAGATAGAAACTGTCCCTTACTTAACCACGGTGATTTAACGTAGATTTAAATATATAGATCACGCTAAAGATCCGTAACTTTCTCAATCTGATGTGCAATTTTCAAAATCATTTCCTCTTTAAAAATTAGTCTGGAGTAAAGTTATCCAGTCAAAAAAGGTCAATGAAAAACTGAACCAGATTAGTATATAAAGATTTTAAGTTTTTCTATCGTATCCGTAATGTTGTGGCTCAAGTTTCAATAAAATAAGTCAAAATGAATTTGCGAGAAATGACAAAAACTGCATAATAATAAATACTTACTCTATTTATCTTTGTTTTTAGCATATAATTAGATACTAAATTATATTTCATCAGAAAATAGTAATTTTAGAGGTATATCTCCGAATAGAAATATTTTTTTATACTGATTAATCCAGAGAAGTATTACGTCCTCGAAGAATAACAAATAGAAGTTTCAGCCTTTCTGGCGTTATTTTATGAGTATTCGCTTCTTTGGTAAAAGCAACTTTGGGGATTTAATATTCTAATATAATATTTATAGGAAGCTTCGGCCGTAGGTCGACAAGTAAAGAAACTACGGAATGAGGTTTGAATTTAAGAATAAGAGCTATATTATCTTTGGCAGTTACCATCTTAGACAGTCAAGCGCTCATATGTAAATCAAAATCTTCTTTATTCACGTAGACCTGAAAAGCAGTTTTGAATCGTCGTTATTCTAACAAATCTTTCACCGGCTCGGTAAGTTGACTCTACTGAGAAGAAACCGGCAAGAAACTCAACGGTTACTCCTTTAAATATAGTTTTTATAGATTACAATGTGTTTCGCTTTTATTTGCAACTGGAATCAAGTCCAAACATTTTTATCGCTTAAATAATCTTTAACATTATAATATACCTTTTGTAATAGAATATTTTAGACGTATATTTTCATACATTGTGAGGCAAATCCAAAAATAATTGGGGTATCTTAATAAAAATGCGTATGGTCAAACCGATAAATTATTTCCGAACCATCTGTCGCTTTTTTTACATTCACTGACGTTCAAATACATTTTTTTAAAATTGTAATGGATGGTACCTGATGTTAAAACAGTGTTTTCAAACGTTAATTCATTAATTTTACGAAAAATTGAACAGTTTAAGTAAAATGTGTATCTGTAATGAGTTAAGAAATTTATGTTTGATGAGTTATGGCAATTGTGTTTAAATTTAAATTGTGTATTTCACTTTTTTGCTGTATCAGTGAATATTATTACTTTTATTATTCAATATATATTGCGACGGCAACGTGAGTGATGTTTTTTTGAATTTTAGAGAAGCACGAGATTCGAAATACACAGTTTCCACATCAGTGCATTCTTACTTTTCTAACTGCAAATGAAATTGAGCTAAGATTATTGTCCAGAGTCTTAATGGGCACCACACTGAAGCCCAAAGTCTAAGGTTGCAAAGAAGACTAGATTTAACCTTCTTTACTGGACTGGTATTTTTATGGATGGAGTAATGTACATGTTATCAATAAAAATACCCGTGCATGACATAATTTTGAATGCCATACGAGTTTTGTCAAATAAAATCAAAACGTGGGATTTAAATTGACGTGTGATTAATGAATCTCAAAAAAGGCTAAACCAAATTCAATTTTTTTTTTCATAAACACGTGAACTGATTTTTTTGACGGCCTCAATCGAAATTGGTGCGAGTACTCGCTTTGCTAGTAAACGAGGGTTCGATTAGACTTCGATGTATCGATAGAAAATTCCAAGTATCGAAGACGTATGAATATCGAAATTTTTTCAGACCAATAAACATTTATAAATTTTAAGAATAAAAAAACCTCAGAAGGGATACTTTTTATACTCCCTTCTTTGTTTGAAATTATATTATGTATTTTTCAGTGTTGGTAGACTGGGTTTCAACTGGTTGTCCATATACTGATATGTCGATATTAAAAAAATCTATCGATATTGAAATTTGAAAAATATATCGATACTTTATTGCAATTCCGACATTCGATCCCCGGTAGAGCGAATTTGGGAAATTGCGTTTTCTTTTGTTACAAATTACATTTTATATAGTTTTCAGTGTTGGTAGACTGGTTTTATAATTTGGTTTTTAAGTTGGCAACCTAGTCATTTTCAAGTTTAACTGCCCGCCTGTATTGTATCCTGATATATCGATATTGATATTTTTTCTTTAAATATTTATATAGATATAGATATTTAAAAAATATATCGATACATTTCCGACATTCTTAAGTTCGATCCCCGGTAGAGCGAATTTAGGAAATTGCATTTTCTAATTTATCTGACTTCAGAGTCAGATAAATTAGAAAATGAACTAGTGGGAGGCTGCGGTCGTGGTTAGTTAGCTACCAGGTAATGCGTAGCGCCAGCAAAAAGATTCTAATTAAATTGTAACATCACCCACCATCAGGTGTAATCGCAGTCAAGCGCTAATCTGTCAGCAATAAAAAAAAGAATCTAACTTTAATAATCTCATTTTATTAAATATCAACTTTTATTGCTGGATTAGTCATAATATTTAATAGTGAACTTTATTAACGAAAAGCTTTATATTTGATATATACGAGTTAATTCACTTTTAACAGTTTGATAAGTGTTTCTTAATACCTATAAATATTTTATTAACATATAGTCCGTCTTATTAAAGATTGAATTTTATTTATTATGTTTGTATCTTAAGAAGCGATTATAGCGATTGTTTCTTAACAAATAGCGATAATTAGAATTCCCTTTCAATTAAGGATATAAATTCGAATTATCTAATAAAAGAAAGCTAATTGAAATAATCATACTATAAAATCGATAAAAAAGGATTATAATGAATTAATTGCTCTATAAAATTTGTATTGTAATGACGATGCTAAAAACGGACATCCGACTGAGTTTTTTGTGGATTCTTCACGAAACAGGGCCCGAAGGAAACCTCATAACTTTAGATTGTAAGGCATACATTAGAAATAATATGAAACGATATATGACGATACAAAAGTGCTATAACAACGTATTTGAACTTTTTGATATATTGCGACAAGTATTTTATTAACAATTGAAAATTTGATGATTTATAGAAAGAGTGTGAACTGATAGTAACTAAGCTACACGTAGAAATGGATGTAAGGTTCAAATACCTATTAATTAAATAAATCTAAATGTATAGTTATGAATCATAGATTTCATTTGTATTTTTCTTGATTTATACATACCTTTTTATAACACAAATTGTTTTAAATAATGTTCTCACACACTAAATGTAAATACCAAGGTATATATGAACTAGAGCATCCAGAACGAGTCTGAACTTTAACCGCAACTTGTCACAGAAACATTGCTGAACACATTTTGTTGAATAATCACGTATGAAAAAATTCACTAAAATCACAATCCACTTAGTTTTCAAGTTAATATTTTTTTAAAGTATATTTTTATAACTGTCGTTGGTATTTCGACGAGAAATAAGGATTTTCAATTGGGAACGTAATGCGATCACTTCGCGCCGGGTGAGCACGATCGACTGGAGTCGCATGCGCACCTCCGAACGGGCGAGCGAGAGACACATGTAACGCCAACATTTTATAATGGCCGCACAAGGCTCCGTGTTTAATAAGTTAATTCTTTCTTTTTTAAAATGAAACTTTTTCATATCGTCTCAAATGTGTTTTGTCCATCTATCACGTGTCGCATTGCAATCAGTTGCGGTGTAGGGGTCATATGAAGCTGGCTCGCATCAACTGGTTCAAACGCACCCCGGCATAAGAATTTATTCAATCGGGAGTGTGGGTCTCGCTAAATTCCAGAATATCCACTAAAACCCATCGGATCTCTCCTGATCCCTAGAATTTACCCCATTCTACTCCAGTGATGCCAACCCGCAGTGGAACAGCGTGGTGGGGCTATGGTATAACAACCTTCTCTCCTATGAGTGAGCCGTTAATGGGCTACTTAACAGTGTTCCGGAGGACACCGACTATGGCGGCCTATAATTCAATGAGGTGGTGCTTGAAGCGTATATGTATGCCTTCTATTGCCCATTCACTTCCGAGGTTGAGGGAGGCCATCAGCCGCTTACGTTCTTAGCTTCTAATTTTCCTCCTTCATCGAGATAACGAACTCGTAAAAGGAGGCAACCTCCTTCAATCCAACCTCGCGAGCGAGCATTACACCAATTATGCTCACCAGTGAAAGATCCTCCAACCAGCGACAACAAGATATATCGAGCAACTCACAAGAGGGTGGTCCAGATTCACTTGCATCGTGATTTAATAAAACCACAATGTTTTTTGAAGTGTGGGACTTATTGGCATGGTGGAATACCCACTAAGTCCGACACCCTCATCATCCTTTAGGACCAGACAGGTCGCAATCTACCCTGTTATTCCTGTGAAGTTAATCCTTTCTTAAATTTCGGCCATGGTAATACCTATTTGTGTATTTATAATTATTTATATATATATGTGTGTGTGTTACCTTATCGGCTCTTAAATAATATTTAACCCAATTTTTTTTTTTAAACTAAGTAACTTTAAAGCTCTCCAGAAAATTGTGGACGACACCTGACAAAACCTGTCGAGTCAAGAAATGTATGCATCAAGCATCTTGAGTATACACAGGGAAAATATACGTCTCTTTCTCTCTTTAACAATGTATCATTTGAAGAGAAAAGGACGACAATATTATTGCAGGTGATTGAACGTAAATCTTATTTTGCAATTAAATCTTTAAAACCGCTTAAGTACTTGACCACTGTATTAATTAACTTTCAAACTTAATTTCATAGCCATAAGGATAAGTTTCATTTAAATTTGTCTCCGTACACAAAAAGTTTGAAATTCGAGATAATCTGATATATATATGTTTATCAATTAAAATCATAGACAAACATATGTATTTATTCTGTTAATTTTAAGATGAATTTTATAGAGGAAATAGACTAGATGTATTTAAAAAAGATAATTTTGGCGTCGGATGCGTAGGCGCAGGCGGACAGTGGATACGATTCATTGGTCATGAAACTGCATCCGATAATTTTATCTCTTTCTCACTGCGTATAAAGTCGTTTGTTAGAGAGAGACAACATGTTGTTTACATCTTTATGGACCAAATTGTAGACGTGGCCATTTTGGTTTCATCCCAGATGGCGATCGGCCAATTTTCGTAGGTAGGAGGAAATGATACAGACAGTTTTACATAGCGGCCTTTTTTATGTTATTTATCTTTGAAGTCGAGTGCCTTTGATAGTAATCGGTAACATCAAGTTTTTTTTGAGATTAAAAGGTATTATTTCCTTTTATAAATTCTCTTTAAGTTATTTACTAACGTACATCCACATGAATACACAAAAAAATCTCGATCACCATGTTTTTAATGAAATTTTCTGTACTGTGTTGAATTTGGTCCTAATCCTTAAAATGACATCCATAGGGAGGCAAAAGAAATGACTGATAACAAAATTGAGGGATAGAGTTTAGTTTGTAGTTATCATATCTGTCACCTACATCCGAAATTCAATTACACCACTGGGCCTCTAAACAAGTTACTTTCGAAGATTGCTAACGCTCAAAAAATGTATGGGAATGACATTTCTAATCGAAAAATTAAACGTCATTCCCATACATTTTTCGAGCGATAGCAATCTTTGAAAGTAACTTGTCTACGGGCCCTGGATAGCTAAACAATCAAAGAATTTAGTACTCTAAGTAAGAATTGTAACACATAGCGTGCGGCGGAGGGGGAAGCCCCCACCATTTATTTCCTGAACTCGTTAAATTACACAACTAGCAACCGTGTCCAAGTTTCCGCAATTTTCAACTGTAGACTAAATACTTTTAAAACCGAGCGATCGTTAAATATAAGTTCTACTGTTAATTAACTTATATAAGCATCAAATAGATCATTTTAAGTCCTACATTTCGGTGCACGATGACAAATTGAATACCTAAGTAAAGGTAATGTAAGTTGCAACCCATTAACGTTCTACTGCTGAGTTCAGGCCTCCTCACTCATAGGAGAGACGGTTTTTATTTATTTATTTATTAGGTTTACCAACAGATTATACACTATACTGAGCTTAAAAGAATAACATATAAGTCTATTTATGGTGTAAATCCAATTACGGGCAAACCAGCATGCGTTTTTAATTGCACATGTGCGGGGTTGCAAGTTTACATATAAAACAACTATACAATATAAATGAGGTTAGTAAATTACACTGATGTGATACAAAAGTTACAATGAAAAAGGAAAATCTACATCTAAATTTTGAAAATAAAACCATGAATAGAAAACATATGTACATTTATTTGGTTTTTGCACTACTAAATTGATGCAATAATTTCTTGTAATCCTGAAGGGAGGAGCAGTGGATGTCAACACGATTTGTTTTGAAGAGTTCCCGGCAGATCCTTTCTAAAACACTGTAAGCACCGAGATTCGTTCTATATGAATTTGGAATGAATGGTTTGAAGTTAGTGAAACGTGTTATTTCGTGGCACAGAAAAGTTAATCTGAGCTGGAATATTTAGACAGTCTATTTTGTTATTTAAAATTTTAAATAAATATACTTGATCAGAGACCCAATGACGATTTTCTAGCGACGTAATATTAAAGAATGTCAATCTATCATTATAAGACGATAATTCAAACTGCTTTTTTAACCGACTTCAAAAAAGGAGGAGGTTATCAATTCGTCTGTATTTTTTTTATGTTTGTCACCTCATATCTCCCAACTGGGTGGATCGATCTTGATGATTTTTTTTTAAATGAAAAGTGGGGCTCGTCATAGGGTCCCATTTTTTTAAAATCCAGTTCTGATGATGGCATCCATGAGAAAACCGGATAAGTGTTAAATTTGCATTAAGCATGTGCGCGACAAATGGACGAATAACTCAAGATCACGCCAACCGATTTCGATGATTCTTTTTTTATTGGAAAGGATATACTTCAAGGGTTGTTTTGTGATAGTTTGGTTAGGTTCTGATGATGGAATCCATGACAAAGTGACGGAACTCTTCAATTCTTAGGAGCAAATGAACGATACTCGACAGAATCTTCTATAGGCTATCCAGATATTTAAATGCCTACCGTAACTTCGGTATGGTCAAGTGCTAGTCGTAGTTAAATATGAAGATCCATGGATCTCCTCAACGGCTTACAGTAAGGTTGTGGTTTAAGGCAGAAAAATAAGTGTCTGTGATCAATAATGAGCTTACGTTTGTTGCTGCATTGCAACACGTTTACTTCAGATTCTATAAAAATCAAAAAATAAATAAAAATTTTAACAAAAAAAGAACCGCCTTCAAAACAGACTTACAAATTCTTTTATAGTGTTCTTCGTATTCTTATATTTGGGTTCGGTGTCAGCCAAGGTACCTTCATGTATAGCTATAGGTGGTAACTTTATATACAAGCTATAGGTGTAGAGACGCGGGAGCTGCCAAGTGGACACGCAGGGAACATTTACCTTGGCTGACGCCGACTCCGCATATAAGAATACGAAGAACACTATAAAAGAATACGCAATTATTTCTTACTTTTTAGAGCATATTAACGTTTAAAATTGTAAGTCTGTTTTTAAGGTGGTTCTTTTTTTGTTAAAATTTTTATTTATTTCATGTACAGACAAAGAAAAAAAGAAGCGTTCCTGGATTATTTCAATTCTTTTGATAGGATCCATATAGAATGAATTCCAAATAGTGGACCCGTAGTTTTTAGAGTATAGACCCGCTATACTACTCCGCAAGTAGGCATAGTACAGAAGTGTATGCACTTAGACAAGCGCACTCTCTATTTCTTCCCTCTGATAGTCCGACTATCATTTCCTTGCCCTTATCCCACTAGGTGGGGTCGGCGCAGTATGTTTCCTTTCGCCACTTCACTCTATCAGCTGTCATTTCCACATTATACCCGTTACACACATATCCTGTTTCAGACAGTTTTATCCACACTTTATTTGGTCGTCCTCTCCCGGCTCTGACGCTTACCATCATATTTAGGGCCCTCTCCTCCCTTCTCATGACGTGTCCATAGCCTTCTACTCCTTAACTTCTCGATCACTGGTGCTACTTTCATACTTCCTCTAATATACTCATTTCTAATCTCGTCTAATTTTGGTTACTCCACACATCCATCTCAACAATCGCATGCCCGCAGCATGCAATTTCCTCTCATATTCTGATGTGACGGGTTCGACACGACCGGAGAGAGATCAGGCGCACGATCGACGGCTTAATATACTCTCCGAGGCACGGGTATGGAGCACACGGCCAACTTCCTAAATTCGGTCAAATACTGAAAAAATCTTAATAGAAAACTAAGTAACCGGGTTTCGAACTCAGGACTTCATGTCTGTAGTCGAACAAGCTAAACACTTGACCTATGAGGCAGTCCTATTCCTACCTATCGTTTTAATATTTAAGTAATACATTTCTATTTTATTTTTGTGAAACGTGGCGTATGTAATGTGAATGTGAAGTCAAATACTCTTCGAAATACGGATTTTCTATAAAGATCAGCGACAATAAAATATGTAGGTCGTGTTCATTTCACACTCGTCTCCACAATCCGCGTCGAATTGTTATGTTGCGAAAGTAACATCATATAAGCATCTCTACCATGTTGTGATGGTTATAACCTTAAAATATGCACCAAGAAAAGCAAAAATACTATTACTGTTGCGGTTTTTGTTACTTTCGACCACATAAGTCTAGCCTTTTCGAGATGATCCAATATCAATTGTGCTTAAAGAGTAAGTAGCAGCCTATTAACGTTCAACTGCTGGGCACAGGGCTCCTCACTCATAGGAGAGAGGATTTTCGAGCATAGACCCACCACGCTGCTCCAATATACCGGTTTCCTCGCGATGTTTTCCTTCACCGAAAGGTACAGTGATGGATTTCTCCAAACGAGAATCCACGTGTTTTTGTTATTCTTCTATCAGAAAATCCACATATGGTGACACAAATCCATACGTCTCACCACTAATCCATGATGGTTTTAACGGTAAATAAATGGTGTGCGTCATAAAATTAAACCAAAATTTTCTTTAAAAGTATTTATAAACGACTGACAAAAAGTTGAGTGACAAAAAGGATTTATCTTGACTCTTGACTCAAGAGTGAATGGGAAAGTTGGAAGGGGAAGACCAAGGTTAACATTTCTGGACCAAATCCAGGGCATTTTAAGTGAGGGCCGGGTCAAGTGCTCTAAACCGACAACTTGTATGAAAGGTTTAATGAGAATGAAAGAAGCGAAGGAGATTTACAAGGATCGTTGCAAATGGAGGGACGTGGTCTCTGCCTACCCCTATGGGAATGGGGCGTAATGCTATGTATGTATAAACGACAACTCGTGACAAGCAAAACAGCAACATCCTCTATTGGGGCTGATCGGAAGGGATGCTACCAAGTATAGTAGACGCCAAGCTTCGCAGTGAGATAAATGGATGGATAGAAAACTCTTTATTGTACACCACATATATGAAACAACTAACACAGAAACAAACATAATAGGTAGTACAAATTACGCGCTTACTAGCGATTTACGGAATTTAGTTGTCACCATCTGCGAGAATGTCATCTCATTGAAAGTGGTAATGTAGAGAGTACAGGAAGCTGCAGCAAATGCTCTTCACTAGAAGGAAGACGCTGAGTGGTGGGAGGCATCTCTATTAACGCCTCCTTGAACTCCATAAGTCGGATTCTTCTGTCAGGGCTATTGCGCAAGGGAACCCCTTACACTATCTGTGGCATAACTACACCATCTGGGGCTAGTCGCAAATCATTTTGCTGGCCCTACCGCAAAAATCGTCACGTCCTTAGTTTAATTTTAATAGTACTACTTAAGTAGTCATCAAACTCTGACAACAATTTTATTTTCAGGAGTATGGGTTTCTACATATACATTAATTCACATTCACCAGCCTATATACGTCCCACTGCTGGGCATAGGTCTCCTGTCTTAGGCGAGAGGGAATGAGCTATAGTCCCCATGCAAGCCTTCATCAAGAGACTTCACATTCATCTTCCATTCGCTAGCATTTCGATGAAGGAACAAAATCTTAAGGAAACCTGCATTTACAATTAAATAAATTTAACAATTTAATTTCAAGAAGGTAATTATTAAGAAAAATGTTTATTTCGAGCTTTCTGTTCAGCTAAAGTGGCAATTACATAATCAAATAGTAAAACACCTTTTAGACACCACCTACTCATTTTCGTAACAAAATTTCCCTAACCCTAAGGTTGCCTGCCACAAATCGCTTCTAAGCGATAAGGCCTATTTCATGTATTGTGGTGTACAATAAAGTGTATTCTGTCTCTCTCTGCCTTTCAAAGTTTAAAGATCGGGGCATAGAATTTTCAACAGGCAGGATAGCCAAGTCGCATGAGCTGTCATGTCAAGTACCTCTTGAGCCAGGAGCCCATGGCATTTTGCCAGCCCTGTTATATAATTACGCCACTGGACACTATCATCTCGAGTTGGTTAAGATTTCGCTCGGTTTAAGGTATTTTAATCCAGCCGACAAATCCCTGCTCGTGAGAGGGGTAAAAAGGCAACGATCCGAAAGTATTAGATGGCAAATTACTTCACTGTTTGATATTGTACGTACAAGTACAAAGCTATAAACGATGGTGATTTTTGTCATAATTATCTAAGTATATGAGCCCAGGCGAAATAGCTCAAAAAAGGGAGTGACATACAATAATTTGTTAACAGCAATTTTTCCATAATCTTTTTCAATTTCGGTAATTATCGGAGGGAGTTTCGGCTTTCAGGATCCGCAATCTTGAATTTATGGTTGATTCTTTTATTCAAAAACTCGCTTATTTTCAAATTTACGGAAAAAAATGGTAATAACATAAATTGTTCGGAATCGAATTTCCCACAATTATTGTTTTATGAATTTTTCTATAAGATCAATATTTTTTGTATTAAACTCCAAAGAGGGAACGGTTTTTATTTATGCAAAAACTCACTTATTTTTTACGTAACGTAACGTAAATTTATATGGATTATGTTATTTATGAACTATAGCAATAAACCTAGATAATGGATATCGTTCCTACTTCATTTTGTACATATATTATTTACTTTGTACGTTTATATGAATTCTATATATATCTAGACTGATGACTGATTTCGCTAATTTTGGTTTTAATTGATTTGTGGAAGTCCGGGGGAGGTATAAAGGGTGAGTAGGACAAAACAAAAATGCTTGGAATATATTAAAAAATTCGTTTTTGCTTAGAAACTAATTCTAAGTGTCAAACATTTGATGTGCTTCCCGTCGTTTAGAAACAAATTAAATTAAAAAGTGAAATGTTACTTCCATGGAATCCGGGCATTTAAGCCAAAAATGATCAATACTACGAGACCTCTAAAACTAGAGAGAGAGAGGATATACTTTATTGTACACCACAGAATATACAATATAAAAATAAAAATAAAAATTACCGAATAAAAATTATAGGTACATGTAGGCGGCCTGATCGCTCACTAGCGATTTCTACCAGGCAACCTCAGAGCAAAAGAGTTAATATTAAAAACAAACAAACGGGGCAGATGGTGTCCAATCCAAACGTACATTTAATGGGTATAGAAATACTAATATATACAAATAGATATATAATCTACCTAATCAAATTGTAGTCAATTAAAGTGACTGAGAAAAGTAATAGTATCTAACTTTTTCGAAGACGTCCAGCGACTTAGCTTCCCTGATCTTTAGAGGAAGCTCATTCCATAATTTATTGCCTATGACTGCAAAAGATTGGCCATAGAACGTTGTTTTATGACCAATAATGTTAAGTTCGAGACTACGTGATGGTCTTAAGCACCTCCTGTCCATATCACAAAAAGAAAAAAATTATTTGAGATAACTAGGAGAACCAGGCCTGAATAACACACAGTACAAAAGCGAAATCGTATAGGCAGCTACTTGAGCTTTGTTCGAAATTCTGAGATATGGTCATATTTGTGCGATTTACTGTAAATTCGGCATACATATTTCTTTCGCGACTTAAACTTACTAAGAATAATTTTCCCCGAATTTCCACTGGATTGAAAACAACGCGGGAGCATGTAGTGGTTTCAATATATATTTATACCGATGCCGGCCTCTCAAAGTCATTAAAATATTAGTCATACAGGAATGTATTAATGCTGGGGTCAGTCACCTCGGCAATGACAATAATATGCTTCAAGGTAATTAAAGCGAAAGGACGTTAGACGAGAAAGCAAGAGTGCGACAATTTCACGCCGATGAGTGCACGCGCTGAACTTAGACTTGCAGGGAACGTACGGTTCACAAAAAAAGTGAAATTGGAATGAGGGTAAAATTTTTAGATCTGCAGCGTTTTTTTATGCTAATTCGTTTCAAGATTAGATAGTTTTAATATTTACAAATAACATGTGGCATTTTAATATGCCACTCGTCATTAGATAATTATACCATTTTGCATAAAATATAAAATAAAAATATTTCATAAATTCTCTTTTCTAAATTTTAAATACAAAAAAATATTTGTATTAATTTTCGACATTTTTAATATATTAATGACAATTAAATTCAATATATTCCTAAAATATCTTCCATTTTCCCTCCCTCTAAATTTCGGAAATCTAAAGTTTTGGATTTGTATAAATATAAACTAGGCTTAAAAATTATTTTGCGAAAGAAGTTCCACTTCTGACATGTGTACTTTGTACGCACGCTCTTTTGTTTTTTATATGAAACATGTATAATAAGACAGATAAACGTTGTGGTGAAATGTCGCCACGTCGCTTCTTTTCTCACACGTTTTGGCAAACCGCTATCTCGTTTGCTGTATCTATATATAGTATATACAGTTAGCAATTTGCCATTGCATTTTTTTGTTAACAGCAATTTTACTTTCTAACAGCTAAACTTTCGATTTTTTAGCTTCGAGTATAAAATGCTTATAACCAAAGGATTTTTGTGTAAATTTAAAATAAGCGAGCAATTGATTTAACCAAAAAATTACCCTTATATCCAAGATGGTGGACGACTCTATAGAGTGAGGAAGTGTCTCTACAGGAAAATTCAAAAGATATGGTGTCGGTGACGCCTTCCAAGTATTTTCAATGAAAAATGTGCCCAAATCAATGCAATATCAGCCTCTTTTTTCAGTTAAGTCGACAAGGTGCGGTATTTACTGGGTAATCTGTGACTTATTTTAAAAAATTCGAGCGATTTCGAGCGAAATGTTTCAGATCAGCGAGACGTGTTTCTTTACTGACAGGTTAGCGTTTGATTATGATTTCACTCGATAGTAAGTGAAGATACAGCCTAAGATGAAATTATCTCATATGGTTGCTACACAGTATTATAACAGAATACAATTTTTTTTTATTGTAAGAGAATAGCTATTTTGATTTTGATATATTAAATAAATAAATTCGTGTTGCTGCTAACGGTACGTGACAGTGAAGCGTGCGCATGGGACAGATCTCGCCAAAATTGTCCCCGCACAATTTCCTCCGCTTTCCACAGCTCTCCATTGTGCAATGCCAGTTAATTTGATTACATCATAACAAAAGTATACCAACAGTTATTACTACATGTAAATCACGTTAGCATGTCATTTGTAGCTTGTTTTACATTGTTGCTTCCTTGCTTAAGTACGTTTTTTTGTAATGTCGACTTTTATCAGTTACACTTGAATTTGAGCAACTTATCTAGTTCGATACCCACTGTCCTGCCGTCTCCAGCTGTAGGTGACGCCACGGTTGCAGCGGTGCGTCCATTCTTGGAAGATTGGCTTGCCAGGGGAACGGTACGCTAACCTACAGGTTGGTGCAGGTGCTATGCCGGGTAGCACCGTAGGGAACCCACTGAGGAGTGCCACGAGTGTGTGTGGAAGTGCAGAAATCTGTTCTAGTGGCCGTATTAGGATCGTTAAGCCTCTCCCTGCCATCACTCTCACGACGATGGAGCGGGAGGAATGTTGGAATGCGGTGGCCTCCTTTAGCAACGAGGTGATGACGCTGGAGGAGGATCCTGCCGCCCACGCCCTCCGTCGTAGGCGCCCTGGGCGACGACGCGCTTCTCACGACTACCGTCTTACCCCATAGGACCGCGAGGGTCCGTCGTCCCGCTAAGTGAGGCTCCCTAGGTTGTCGAGCTACCCCATAGGTAGTTCGATCCTTAGGATCAAGGTAGGGGCACCCTCAAGGGGGAGTCACTGGTGGTGTGCTCAGTTTTGCTTTTGAGCAAACCTGTCGCGCCTCCAAGAGTTATTTTTAACCAGTAGGAGTCCGCCATAACTGGGATGCCCCCGCGGCGTCCCGGTATCCAATGTTGGACTTTTCCCGCCCAAGAACAAAAAGGATGCTAACTGGAAATGATTGCTTTAATAAGTATCTGCACCAGATTGTAGGCTGTGAAGAGACGCGTGCTTGGCGTACATGTGGGGCGGCTGTTGACACGGCCAACCACACAGTAGCAGATAATCAGGCTTGGGGAACCCAGCGTCACATCTTGACATGGCTGATTGGGAATGACCTCTCACTCCCCAGCATTGTGGGTGCCATGACTGGCGAAGCGTCTGGTTGGAAAGCAGTAACCTCCTTCTGCGAAGCTGTCTTCCTGCAGAAGGAGCTTATGGCAAACGCTACAGCCTCCCGCTGGAGGAGGGGGAGCGGCAGCAGGCGCAATGTTGCTCTCCTGCTCTCCCTCAACTAAATCCTTAAGTCGGATTCATCCGGGGTGCCAGAGCCGAATGTGTCAGCGAACATCTGGACCCCAAAACCTGGATGAAGAAGTTTCCGCTGGGTTCTAATGGGTATTCTGGTACGAGGCAGCGAATCCCACACTCCCGGATGTAATTTTAGGCTTCATCCGGCATGTGTAAAACATTTCCCAGCGAAAAAAACCCTCTCTCCTTTAAGTGCCCTGCTGTGGGACGTTAAAAGTCTGCTACTTCCTTTTTACATTTAGTTCGATCGTTCGTTTCTAAGGGTATCGAAACCCTCATCACACCTTAAAAGTTATTTACGAGTGAATCTAGATAATTTACCTATTTAAAAGCTCCTTTTAATCTTTCCTTAAAAATAATCTTTTCCTATTTATTAGGAGAATTAGGAGTGACTTGACGCAAATTTACCTGTTCTTCAAAAGCTCCTTTCTACTGTCGCACGTTATAAAATTTTCGCTATTGGTCGTACAATTCATTGTATAATTTTTCGGTTTATATTCACAAAATAATTGGTAAATAGATGTGTTTATTTCAGTTTGTTTTTGTGGTTGTTGTAGTTTAAAATGTGGTATAGATATAATTGTCGTTTAAAAGTTCTTCTGGATACAAAAGCAAATATTTTCATGGTATATATATTTTTTCCATAATCCTTTTGTGTTATGTTTCACGAGTAAATTTTAATTCTAACCTGTTCTACAAAAGCTCACTGGGCAGGCACAACTAAGATTCTCTTTATAAAATAAACTGCCGAGTTTAATTATTTCATTTTATCATTCTTCTTTTCGGTGAAGGAAAACATCGTAAGGAAACCTGTATATTCCTTCTTATCAACAAAAACATTGAAATATAATGTATGCAATAAATTGGCAGTCATAGGTATAATCGGTAAAAGTTAAAATATAAAAATATAAAATAACATATATAAAAATACACGAATAATTTTATGCAGATACTAAATCAATTATCTTATCAAGGTATTTCTATCAATGTTTTGACAGATTTAAAGAAAGTATTTATGGTTTAAGAATGAATAAATTACTCATCAAATGTTTACTCTACGCTGATAATCAAGTAATATTTGCGTCATTCGCTAATGAGCTGCAGGAGATGCTAAATATTATGAATGAAGCTTTGAAAGGGAAAGGAATGAAAGTGAATGTAAACAAAACGAAAGTTATGCTTTTTGAAAGAGATGAATCTATGATGACTGGCAATATTTTGATAGATGGGGAACAAGTGGAGGAGGTGAAAGAATTTGTATACTTGGGATCTAAATTTACAAAAGATGGAACATGTGAAAGTGATAT